>APFE031139689.1:0-26239 GCA_000404065.3 Pinus taeda
ATTGGTGATTCCTTCAATAATGTGTAAAAATGTATATAATAATCAAAAAATTATTTATTTAAATTATAATATACTAATTTTCCATGTTTTGGAAAAGAAAAATCACGAGCAATGTTGCTCTAGGTTCTTATTATACACTATTGTAAATCTTTTTGCATGTTTTTATCATGTTTTACCACAAAGGTCTTATCACATCCCAAGGGGAAACTAGTTGGGAAGGCACCCCCAAAGGCGTGTGATGTTGAACTAAAGAAATTATTTTGCTCAAACTTGTTCTTGATGCATCTAGATAACTCAATTATATTTAATGTAATTCATATTTTGTAGCCTTCATATGAAAGTAAGGTCTATGAATAGCTATATCAAAATCATGAATATTTACATCAAATTCTTTTGTTTTCTCATACATCACTTTTCTAAAAGGTAGATACTTCTCCAATTCCTCAAAGTTCAAATAAACCAACAACTTTAAAATATGGTGCTTCTTCATCATATGTAGGTTTTTCACCTAATTTTTGGATCATAACTATTGTAGTAGTTATTACACTTTATTCTATAACTGACAACTCTAATAATGTTGAATTGGTGAACAATTATTTTAAATTGCGCAAAATGAAAAATGAAAATGAATGGAAGATTTTTTCTGAGAGAAAAATTGAACTTTCTATTAAGGCAATAAAAAGTTACTTTTCATATGCACTAAAGCATTCGATATACTGTATGTTCGTCAAAAAACATAGAGTGAATCTGGGTTGAAAGTAAAAACATAATACTTTCCACACCCCAAAATATGCAAAAAAGAGCCAATGTTGGTTCCCAGGCCTCCTCATATGTGAGGAAAACAACTCTTTCAAGAAACGAAACAATTAAGCGTTATGTTGCAAAAAACCAAAAATAGCACCAAAGATTTTTAATTGTTTGTCCTAAAAACCCTTGTTACATATAGATCAAAGTCTGAGCATGGAGATACAAACTGAAAACCATATAAAGGAAAATGCAGATATATTTAAAATTCAATGCACAAAAGGTAGCTAATCCGACATAGAAATCATATCACTGTCTGTTTCTTTTATACTCCAAACATCCACAACTTGTTGTACACCCTCCTTAGATAGGAGGTCTGCGTCAATATTTCATCCCTCTAAATTGTGTAGCAAAATGCAGACCTCCCAATGGATTAACAATAGTGGTTGATGTGGAATTGAATTGTTAGAGTGAAAAGGATAAGAAATAAATAAATAAATAAAATTGATGAGCAAAAGAGGAGTGGTATACAGTCAAATGCTATGGGGATGAGTTTTGCATTTTTCCTGGTATGTATCCACCAATGTGGTGAGCCATAACAATAGTAATGTATCAATGACATTAATATTTAGTTTTTACTTCTTAAAGTAAAGGTCATGTTTAATGATGGATATAATATATTAAATATATATTATATATATATATATACTATATATAATTTTAATTTAATTTTAATGTGTTGGTTTTAAAATTGAAGCTTTAAAAATTTTGTTAATGATGTTAATATTAAAATTAATTTTAAAACACGGAAATATAATGATTTTGGAGAAATTTATGAATTATTTTTAATTTTAAAAATAATTAATTTTTAATTATCATATTAATAACATGATGTTCATGGTTAAAAGCATGTATTTTTCTTTTCAAAGATTACAAGTTCAATCCAAAAGGGGAAAAGGGATAGAATATGTATATTTTTATAAATTCGAATAATTGAAATTAAAGGTGTTAATGATATTCATTTTGATTCAAATTATGATTAATTAATTTGTGCATTTCCATAAATTTGAATAATTAAAATTAAAGGTGTTAATGACATTATTGAAATTACAATTAATTAATTTAATATGATTTGATAATGTGTAATTACTCATTATTTTAAAGGTAAAACATTTTTTAGAATTTTTTTTTTTTAAATCATAAAAGTTTAATAATTTAGAGAGATAAATATACAATTTTAGATGTATTTTTTCAACCTATTTTAAAAAATAAATGTAATTTATTATTATTATTAGTCCTTTGTGGAAATCTTAATTGGTGATGCTTGTGAAAATGAAATATTATGTTCCAAGAGGTCCTAGGTTCAATCCCTCGAGTTTATGAGTGAGCTGCACGTTGGGAACGGTGTGGTTCACCTAGAGGTTATAATGTTAGTGGTAGGAATCAACCCTATGTCATGTGTGAATATGAGACTAACCTAATTTCCAATTCCTCTAGTTACAAAAAAAAAGTGAAAAACTATTAATTATTAGTTATACACAGATCAAAACTATTAATTAGTTATACACATATGTAAAGAGAAAAATGTCTTTGACAAGTTGAATCATTCAACACAATCTTATTTATTTACCTAAATTGTCATGATGTAGTGCACTATAATAATAATAATAATAAGTGATGAACGAAGAAGAAACAAATTTAGTATATAATAAGTAGACACTAATTAGTAAAAAATATAATAATAGTAAATAAGTAATAAATAACAAAGAAAGATAAATTATTTAATTAAATAAAATAATAAATAATGTGTATGTGTATATGTGAAGAATAAGTAAATTTAATAAAATAAACGATAGGTAAATTAAGAAGAATGTTAAGTAAAACTTGAGATAAAGAAATAAAGTTGGTATATCCTCACATGGAACAAAATGTTCCAAAATTAAAAGGGAAATGGAAAAGATTCACATGCAAAGAAATCTGCATACAACAATCCATGTGTCAACATGTCAACTTTATTTCTTTGTATTAACTTTTACTTAATTCAATCTTTTTCTTAATTTAACTCTTGTTTATTTTACTTTTTGTGAACTTTACTTATTCTTACTATTTTTACAGTTCAAACTTTAAGTTTATTAGTTATTACTTTATTTATTTACTATTATTGATTTATTGTTTTTTTTTATTATATTTTTCTTTATTATTTTTTAATATTAATATATTTCATTATTTTATCTTAATTTATTGATTATTATAAGAGTATTATAATTCCTTGAAGTTAAGTTTAATCATTTAACCTTTTAATATTTATTTATTTATTTTTACTCATGTTTACCTATGCCCTATATTGAACTAGTATACCAACATATATCGAAAGTTACATCTCTACACCAGGGAAATCCCAACGAATCTCAAGTCTTTTTTTCCCAATTTTTGAAACCAAACATAAAGCCTCATTAGAGCCCCAAGGCTCATGCCTCATCTAACCCAAGGCAAGCATCTGGTCATAGTACTCAATGACTCTTGGCATCTTCCAAGGCTGGCTTAACTCCCCCCACAACTCACTAAGGTACACAACCCCACGTATTAATGCCCCACTCCACTTTTAGCCTTCACTATCCCACTCCAATATCAATCACTCGACTTCCTCAAGATGGTCCCATAGCCCCTCAAAAGTTATCCATCCAGAGTTATACAAGGAAAAAGAAACACTAGCATATGTAGTGTTGATTGAGTCCATTCCTATGTCATATGGTGTTAGATATTCTCCCTCACAGGTATAGGCTCCCACGATATCATCAAATAATATGGCCCTCTCGACCCATTGGTTGATTTCCTTTCAATAACCACATCTAAAAATGCAATCAATGCAATAGCTATAACATCATAATAAAATAATCTACATGCCAACTCTTGTGTATCATCATGGGAACATAACATCATTGTTATCACAACATTCTGAATAGTAAAATTGCATGCTCATGCATGTTATAAAATTTGCATGCAATAACCACATGCTTCACGTCATGAAATATAATCGTAAGTTATAACATCAACATATTTGTTTCAAATATATTTCATGAAATCACATAATAATTGAAAACATGTGTCAATATAACCTCATACCATAACACCATAACTATGAGAATCATCTCAATAAATATAGAGCAATACTACACTATAAGCATTATTATCATGATCCATTAGAAAAATCAATTTCAATCACTTGCATAAAAAATGAATGCCAATGATGAAATAAGATTATTCAACATCCATCTAGGATCTAGGTTATCTTATCAACACTATTAGTGTCATGTTTTCATCAAAATATGTATTACTTTACAACAATCATTTCCTGTTCTTTCAACTAGGAATTTGACAATTTAAGAGTAAGTAGTCATTTAAGTACATCATTAAACTTCAATTGACCTCAGCATCTTGAACCTTAATATCTAGTCTTGTATTCTTCCTTCCCCAAGGAAATTTAGTGAATTCCATCATTAATATATCACTAGTCGTACAATCATTCCTTAAATCATCAATATCAAATTTAAATCCTCCGATTCTACATCAATTTACACCCTTAGCTTACCCATTCCAAGGCTTATATAGGCAAACACATATAAAAACTAAGTCATCATAGTTTAATCATGCTTAATTCTCATGTACGATGGATTGCTCGATCCTTAGTGATTTATCCATCCATTGGTAATTACCATTTTTCATCCTAAAAAAGATTTTCTTATCTCATCAAGTTAACACTTAAATATCACTTGATATATTTATTTTACATTCACCCTTCTTTAAGTTGGGATAAATATTATCTATATTTTTTTTTCCTTCTTCAAGTTGGGCTAGAGATTATTCCCTTTCACTTTTGGCTTGCAAAGACTATCTTTGGTTTAGAGTATGAAGAATTTGAACAGCTACTACCATTATCATCGACAAGGTAGTTTTATCAACATATGTTGCTCATATTATGGATTAAAATTAGAACTTTCCTTCAATTCTTAAAAACAATATATTCCTTATAATTTGGACTTCATTTAATGTCATACAAAAAGTCATCATCATCTTCTATCGGCATTAGTTGCTTCATTTTTTGTATACCTTTAGTGAATTGTATTGTTCTTTTTCTCTATTTAGTCATTAATTTATCCACATCTTAATTGAAATGTCTTCTTCACTTCCTTAGGTTGTCTCATCCAAGTTTGCATATTATGTGATTGTCTAGTACTTCATATCTAATCACTTCTTTTCAATGTCCAAGTCAAGCCTCCAAATTGTACTATCAAACATTCAAGATGCATCTTGATTTTTCTCATGCACTCCTCAATGAATGTCTACTAAAATAATTTGTTTATCTTCTTACTTTATTTATGAACATCAACATGCTATACAAAACATATCCAAAAGTTCCATTTCCTATCAATTTCCTTTAGTGTATAGTGTGACTTTGAGTTTATTGACATCTTCTTCTTCTTCTGAATCTATGAAATTCACACCTTTCTTCTATGGCATAAATAATATGAATGGTATAGTCTATGATCATTAAGTGGACTTTTCATTAACTTTTTCTTATAAAAATTGCATAAATAACCGTATATAACTCAATCTTTACATCAATATTTTCAATTAAAAAAATTTTAATATGAAAAAAAATTAACAATCTAAAATGCATCTAAAAACATCCCTTATTCAATCTTAATTTCATAAATAACTCATCATTATAATCCATTTTTTCTCTCAAATTATATTAAATCTTTAAAAAACTATATCTCATTTATAATAAAGACTATTATTGTCATCAATAATAAAAACTTTATTATTTATATCTTAAAACTAATATTCTATGATATTAGCTAATTTTCCTTTTAGTAAATGGTTGGACCAACTCTATTTCCTTAACCACCATAGTTAGATTAACTTATTTATATATATATAATTAATGTAATTTGATTTAAGCGTGATAACATGGAAATAATTGCGGATATTTTCAGAAGGGCACCTGGATTAAAGGCAATAATATTACTTATGTCAAAACTTTATTACATATTATTATGAAATTTAAATTTAATTAAATTTATATGGAAAAAAACTATATAACTAAAGTTTATATATACATATCAAAAAAAATTTCAAATAATTTTTTAATATACATTTCAGTTCTTAAATTTACATTTGATATAACTGTTATTCATTTATGTCATTTCATTTAATTATAATTTATTTAGTTTTTTATTTATTTATTTAGTTTTTTTCTTTTTTTCTTTTCCCCAAATGAAAATATATGTAAATATCTAAAATCAGAACATACAAACTCTTTACATTAATCCATGCTATTAATAATAAATAAAAAAATATTCAATTAACTAACATATAATTTACAAAAACATAAAAAGAGAAGACTTAATTGTAAAAAGAACATATATTTTATTGTAGATTTCAGAGTCGTTGCACTAGTAGATATTGCTAGCCACAACAATGTTTTGGGGATGACTTTCTACCCAATCATAAGCTCAACTACACAAAATCTATCTACAGTTGACCACCCTTGATCCCTCAATCAATTACTACAACTAGTGAATCATTTGTCTCTCAACATTTTCCTCTTGAAAGAATGATTGTGTCTCCCTCCTTTTTCATCCATTAAATAGAACAAATTGTTCCAAAAATAAGAAGGGGATTGGAAAGGGATCCACATACACACAATGCATTTGTCAACATGCCAATTTTTATTTCTTTTTCTTAAATTTCACTTAACTCAACATTTTACTTAATTTAATTATGGTTTTTACTTTTTGTTAACTTTATATATATGTATATATGTATATAGAACTAACTTCAATTAATTATTTATTTACTATTATTATATTTTCATTATTATTTATTGTTTATTATTTATATATTATTTATTCATCATTTATTATTATTTTATTATTATTATATTATTTGTGTACCATAATATTGTCTTTTATTATGATTCATTAGAGAAATCAATTCCAGTTGCTTATATAAACGATAAATACCAACAATGACATAAGATTATCTCATAGATGAAGGAAATGTTGTGGAGGGTTGCTTCTTTGAATCTGCAGTCATTCAGATTATTTAGTGTGATTACCATAGGAAAACCCGTTGAATCCATATACCCCTCCTTGTCATTGTAGTTAATAGCTTCCATATTCATCATCTTTGTAAAGGCCCTTGTAAAGGAAAGGTGGATTTTATAAGAGAAAATAACAATATTTAATCGGAGGAAAAGCAGTGGAGTTAAAGGGTTATTAGGGAGATTAAGTAGTCCTAAGAATCTACAAATTAACTTCTCACCCTTGGTTCAATTATTAAGGACACAAAAATGATGCAATATATACATTATCTAATGAAGAGATGCTCGAGTGATGCACAAATAATGCCAAAATGACACATTTCGCGGTGAGGCGGGTTGACATCTCCTCAAGCATGCAATGCATTGTTATAATTTAGACTACCATGTTGACCTTCAAACAAAAGAAAATAAAGTATCAATGGTTTGTTAGTATTGAGCTTCCCTATTTGAGGTGAGATACAAACTCTTTTAGGAAGGTAGTTATTATCTGAGTTCAAGAGTTTCTATGGGTCTCGGCCTTAGCAGGAGAGAACTCCTACTTGTATGGGGAAAATGAGCATTCCTTCATGAGGGTTTAGACTTCGATGCTTTTATTTCCATGTTCAAAGGAAATAGGGAATGCATATTTAAAAGCATGCTTACAAGCTACCAATGCAAATGCAGACCAAGTATTTTTAAATAAGACAGGAGCTACAAAGATGATGTCATTGCCCTTGAGAAGTCCATGACGTCCACTTTTTCAAATATATATTACCTCTGTCTCACACCATTGAAATTTCATTTCCATTGTTATTCTGTTTGGGAATCCTTCATTTGAACAACAAGAAGGAAAACATAAAAATCAAATACTAGTGGAAAATATGGTGCACAAAAATTATCTAAAAAGGAGGTTGATTATAGGAATCCTTGGGCCATATAGCTAGTACTTATGGCAAGGAGACTGTTATGTGGCTAGGGTGTCATAATGGACCTAGATATGTACCTATCATACCAACTATATTTCTTGGCTTAGACATCGCACTAGGGATTGGTGGGTTTCCAAGGGTATGGTCCTTATCACTTTTGAGACCATCTATGTTTCAAACTTTATGGTCAAATATTCAACATTGGTAATACTGACAACATTCACAACTTTGGATTTCCTTTTGAAAAGTATGAACAAATAAGGAATTCTATAGTCATTGTTAGTCTCACTTTTATAAGATCACTTGAAATGCAAAATATATGCTCTACCAGATTTTTTTAATGTTGTGCAAAGTTTATTTAGCACACTTGGGAGGATAAATGTGTTATAAGTCAATTTTGAGTCAGGTTGATATCAAATCCACTTAACAACATTATATTGTTCTATATGTGGTGATAACTTGATAGTGCTTTTATATGTATATTTGTTTGTATATTTAGTTCGAATAAAATGCATTTTTGTATCATGGAATTATTTATCCAAAGAAAAGGAAATTTAAACTCAAAAATAACGACTTAAGAAAAAATTAAGAAATTAATAAAATAATATGATGTAGACAATTTTTTAATAATTCATTTTTATTATTCTACTTCTATTAAAATAACCATATGTGTGTATTATATTTAAATTAATTTATTAACAAAGATTAATAAATTTTGTGCCAAAAATTTAATATACCACTTCAAATTTATTATATAAATTCCTAAATATAAAGGAAGCATCTATCATATAAATTCCTAAATATGGGGAACAAAATTAGTCATTAATAAAAAATTATTAAAATTGAAAATATTCGACTTATCAATACATTTTTTTAATATGAAAATGAATATGCATAAAAATTAACATTGTTAAAACACATTTTTACAAATATTTGAATGGAAATTATTTTATCGTGAAATTTTTCTTGCTTCTCATGTTTTTTAAACCCTCATTCTCCAAATTTTCATGGGCAATTTTTGAGGACAAAATGTTACTGTAATTTTTTATTTTTTTATTCTTTATTTTTTTTTTTTTCTTATTATATTTTTTATTATTATTTATTTTATTATTTTCACATTTTTGAACTCCCTACACTAAATTGATTTCTCCCCAATTTTTTTGAGCTCTTGGTCTCCAATTTTTTTAGGCATCAATTTTTTAAACTCTCGGTCTCTAAATTTTTTAGGAGCAACTTTTGTGAACAATATTTCATTATAAAAATTGCTCATTTTTCAAGTTTATGAATCCCTCATTTCACATTTCTATGGTAGCATGTCAAGAAACCCATGCAATCAAATCCCTTGTAAACAATGCAACAACATAGCCAAACAATGAAAATGACTCCTAAAAACAATCCATACACATAGGTTAAATCTCTATCACCCCCTAATAATTACTAATAATCAAATTAAAATTACGGAAGACTTATTCTAAGATTAATAGGTATATGAGCATAATAAGCATGCATATTCGTTTCTTTATTATAACTATTTAGATAACATTTTATTTTTATTTTAAACTCTACATTGAGCACGAAAAAATTATAAATATTTTTCATAGTAAGAATACATCTCTCTACTCAATTATTATTTTCAAATACATATCTAATTCTTTTATTTTGAAATACAATATTAACGTGTATTTTAATATTTATTATATATAAATATGTTTTTCTATTTCTACCAATAATTTTGATAAACAAGATTTTAACTCCCTCTCCCCACATGCATCTCCCCATATGCACCCGTTTCGAAACCCATCCTAAAATCCCTTTCCATATTTCACTCTCTCACCCTAATGACATTGCATGTCTTAACTTAGTTATTCTGGTTTGAAGTTTGATTTTATTTTTGTTCTTATATATGACTTAGAAAGTTGAAAATGATTGAATTAAGGATTCTATGATCCATATCTTGTCTTTACGATGAACCAAGCTTACTGATTTGAAACGCGTCAACAAATGAATTTTGATGTGATTATCGCCAAAAACATTGTCTCAAAAAGTTAAAAATTATAAATTTAATTGATAAATAATCTATATAATAATAAAATGGCTAGCCTATTTCTTTCTCAATAATTTAAAAGAGAATAAGTGAGTACTAATCTTCAAATAACATGGATTATGAGTTCTTAAAGTTTTTTATTTTTTTATTGTAAACAAGGAAGTACTTTCTATATTTACTTTTTCAAAATTTACATTCACAACACATCGATTAACTAGCCATCTGCCCAAGGGAAACCAGGTGGCCATCAATCAGCATTGTATCCACTTCAAAATTTAAATAAGTTCATCATCATCATCAGTATCTCCCAAGTTCCTCTCTTTGGCCTTTCAGACATAAACATTCACAAAACTATAGACAAAAATACTAAAGATAAAGCAACTACTCCTCATCTGAGGAGGTTATCTGAAAAGTTTCCTTCTCTTCCGGATTCATCATCTTCTTTCTGGTGTTCTGCGGCTTCACCCCTGGGCCTAGGAGCTCTCGTCCCTGCTGAAACCATTTCCACTTTAGCTCGAATAGTGTCTGCTCGATGCGGCCCAAAGCAAGATTGTTCCTATATGTTTGTATCTGGATGGTTGCCAATTCCTTCATCATTTCCCCTCTGCCAAGTTCTGGTTCCTTATTTCGCTCCTGCTGATTCACCACTTCCCCTTCCATGTGCTCCTGGTGGAGGGTCATAGCATGAGCGACTATGTGTTTCATGATCTAGTATTGTTGCAAAGTCCTGGTATAGAGAGATTGCCTACCATTGGTTGTGCCTGGGTCTTGTACCATTTCTTCCCACTCATGCAAGGGAAGGTCTCTACCTCGAAGATTTTGTCTCAAGTTACGTTCCCAGCTCCAGATTTGGTCCCGGATTTCCTGTGGATTTGCTTTCATGTAGGCGTCCACAAGTTTCTGAACCTGTTCACTTGTTGATTTCCTTCCTTTTTTCTAGCCCGTACTACATGTTCTGGCTTCTTTCTTGACATTTATTTTGCTTCGCCTGGGTGCCATGTTTTTGCTGGTCAGCTTACTGATGCTCTGATCTTTCAAGTAAACTTGCTGGGTTGCGGTTATCCCCTCACTATCTGATAGACCTATCACATTATGAACACAATGATTAGTTTAATCGTTGGGAAAGTATGATTTGAGGGGGTAGCACTACCACCCCTCTTCGTAGGTCCTCTCGAGTTCTGGTTGTCACTTGAATGCAAATCCAGAGCCTCTCTAGAACTTTCCAGTTCCAATTTTTCATTTTTGAGGGTTAGGCTAGGATAGTTAGCATGTTTTTCCTGGGTCGAGCGGACTGTGTTGCATTCCAGGCCCCTCCTATCTCTCCTAGGCTTTCCTATCCCCCTTCCCAGTTTGAGATCTTCAGGTTCAGGGTTCCCCTCCTGATTTTTCCCCGATTCTCTGGCTCCTATGGGAGGCACCTACTTCCTCTATTAGGAGTTCCAGGTTTTCCCTTCCAATGTTATAGTCTCAGGGTTTGGAATTTCGAGAACTTCCCATCTGTTGCAGGTGTCATGGGATGAAGGGTCCTTAATTTCCTGTATGCCCTTCTCCTTACTGCTATAATCACCCTTCCCAGCCATGGATTCTCGGGGTTCTCCCCTGTCCTAGACTACCTTAACTCTGTAACTAAATTTGGGGTGATGTAAATTATCCCTATATAACTGCATGCCTATGTTATACTTCATGCAAAAGATGTTTTCCAAGTGAGGGGGAGGAGATTTAACATACACGTCGGCTTGGATCCGCTGTTCGATCTTCTATAGCTGTCTATGGCCATCGAGGCGTTCTCGCTCGCCACCTTCCTTCTTCTGCGTCCACATGCAACATGCATGGTTTCCCTCATACTTTGTTCTTTTAACATTCCTCTATCTTAATCTTGCCTCTAGCTGTCTCCATTTCCGTTGATCTGTGGCACACTTTCCAGCCCACTTTCATTGGGATGCTACCCAAATGTCTTGTTCTCCATGCTGCATTAATGTTTATCTTCTCCCGGCTACTCTTGCCATCCATTTGCTGACTCTACATTGCGATCTAGATCTCCGTTGTTGTCCCTTCTCGGTCTTGTTGTCATGTTCTCCATGTGCCCACCTCTTTCCATTTCTACCCCCATGCTTCTCGGGTTAGTCCTTTCTCTTTCCTCTTTCGTCATCCATGTCCTTTTGGTCCTTTCTTCCATCCTGTGCTATTATGTGGGTGATCTGTGCTGATATGCATGCACCTGCCTTCTTCCTTTTGCCCTCCTATCTACGTCATCCAAATTCTCTTGATGTCGCTGATCTACCTCGACTACTTGTTTCATCTGGTTCATTTCCTCGTTTTGGCTAAGCTCTGCTTCTCCCGCGTCTAAATGGTGCTCTTTGTTTCGGCATCCCCAGTTCGTGAGGAGATTCGCTAGTGCATTTCCTTTCCTTTTCACATGGGACGAGATAGTATATGCCAGTCGTTGAAGTTTCTTTTCAACTTCTGTGATTACCCACGTTGTCCTCCAATTTTTGCTTAGTTTTTCCGCGGTTACTCCTTGCTGTAATTATTTTATGGTGTCTACGACCAGCTTAGAATCCCCTTCTATCTACAATCTTTGGTACCCTTCTCGTACTGCTATCTCTAGTCCCCTATTTAGTGCGTGATATTCTACTTCATTGTTTATGGCAATGCCACAGTCCATTGCATATGCCTTTATGATCTTTCCTTCTTTGTCTAATATCCCTCCTATACCCACCTCCCTTGGATTTCCTTTGGTTGCCCCGTCAAAGTTTAGTTTTATGAATCCTTGGAGGGGTTCTTGTAACTTTCTTCTGTTCTTACCTTTTCTGCATCTTGTACCTTCCTTATGCTACTGGTGTTTTTTTACTTTAATTGCCAGTCGGTTCATAATGTTGGTTTCCATACCTTCTGTCTTCCAGTCTTCCTCTATCCAGTTTCCCAACATTATTGTTTCCCTGATATTCCTCATAATTTGGTTCCAGATTTCCCCTGTGTCATTTTTTTCTGTTCTGAATATTACCCTATTTCGACCTTTCCAGAGGTTCCACAGGAAGAACCCAATTGAAAGGTTCCAAGCATGGTTGAGGATTACGTTGTGATATGGCTTGCTGCTCCATAGTTCTATTGTTGTTTTAATGCTCTCTACCTTTCTTTCTTTAATCCCAAAAATTGTTGGTGATTTTGCCATAGGATGTTACTTACATTATAGGAGTTTGCGACATGCTCCATGGTTTCTTCTTGCCTTTGGCAAAGAGTGAAACACGAGGGCCCGTGCATCCCTTTCTGTCTTAATTGGTCCCAAGTCAGAGCTCTCCCATGTAGGACTTTCCAGGTAAAAAACACCACTTTTGGCCACGTTTTTAGCTGCCAGATTCTTTTCCATATTTTTGTTTCTGCATTTCCAGCTCCCCCTGTTTTCAAATGGTAGCCTTCTGATATTGTGAACATGCATTTAATGTGTTTGCCCACATCTTATTATATCTGGTCCTTCTTTGATAGCTATTTTCCTGGTTGCCAGTTCTTTGTGATAGGTAGTCCATTGATCAGTTTATGGGGCTTCAAGCTAGTCATTCTTGGTCTTCCATTGTCTCTAGTAACTGTTTTGGTCCCCTACCCAATAGTTTCTTACTGCTTCATCCACTATTTGGGTTGTGTACTGTTGTATCTCATGTAGCTGGGGTTCTTGACTGAGGGTATCTCTTTGTTGCCACCCTTCCTGCCAAAAATCTACTTTGTTTCCCTCTCGAATTTCCCAAAAGCTGTTGTCTCTTATCAGGGCTTTGTTCATATTGGCCAGGTTCCAAATCGTCGAGCCTTTCTTTTTTGTCAAGGTTCGGAGTTTACCCTCTGGTGTCCTTGCTACCTCATATTTTTGTTCCCACAACAATTTCCAGAGGTCATGCCCTCCTTGAATCCATCTCCACCATAATTTCCCCCCCATGACTTGGTTTAGAATATTAGGGTCTCTGAGTCCCAGACCTCCCTCTGATACCGACCTGCTTAACCATGTCCATGAAAGTAATGCCCATTTTTTTTATTTGTTTGCCCCTTGACATAGAAATTTTTTAGAGATTTGCACCATTTTCTGACATATGATCTTAAGGATTGCTTGACTTGCCATCTGGTAGATCGACATAGCTTGGAGGATTGATTTCAGGAGTATGAGATGGCTCGGTGTGTTGAACATTCTAAACCTCCAATTTTCCATTCTTTTTTGAATTTTCCTTATCAAACTTTTCCAATTCGCTACTCTGTATTGCTAATCACTAAGTTGTACTCCTAGGTATTTTGTTGGGAACTGCCCAATTTGGAACCCTGATGTTCTTGCCAGGAAGGCTTGGCTCACTCTTGATGTGTTGAAAAAGAAGATTTCAGTTTTCTCTTTATTCACCTCTGTTCCTAAAGCTTTGGTGAATTCTGTTAAGATCTCCCCTAGTTTTTTTGCTTCCTTGAGGTTTGCGTTGTACATCATCACATCGTCCACAAATTGTTGATGTGTGATAGTTAAGTCTCCCCCCCACAATCTTAGCCCTTTGAGTTCTCCTCTGCTTAATTTGGCATTGATTAAGTGACCTAAACCATCCGCTGCTAAGATGAACAGGAATGGTGAGAGAGGGTCTCCCTGTCTTAAGCCATGGGTAGGCTTGAGGGTATCAGTAGGGGTCCCATTTAATAGGATTGACATACTAGGAGTGGATATCATGGACATTATCCATGCTATCCATCTATCATCAAAACTGTAAGCTTGAAGTATTTCTTGTAGATATTTCCAGCCGAGTTTATCATATGCCTTCACTAAGTCAAGTTTGATCATCATTCCTTTATTTCCAGTTTTCTTTAGGGAATGAATCGCCTCTTACGCAACTACAATCCCATCCACTATTTGTCTACCTTTCACAAACGCTATTTTTTCTTTTGCTATCAACTCTGGGAGTAGGGGTTGTAATATTTTTACCATTATAGTGGCCATAATTTTGTAGCTTACATTGCATAGAGCTATCGGTCTGAAGCTATGGAGTTCTTCAACTTGATCTACTTTTGGTATTAAGGCCAGGAAAGTAGCATTCCATGCTGGGTGCATTCGTTTGTGGCTTCTTGATTCTTCTACTGCATTAACAATATCATTTTTCATGAACTGCCATGTTGCTTGAAAAAATTCTGTTGTAAAGTCATCTGGGCTAGAGGCTTTGTTTTTAGCCATTGTCTTGATTACTTCCTCAACCTCCTTTTCTGTAATCACTCGTAGAAGCGCTAGGTTTTGGTCCCTGCTTAATTACTTTTTTGGGATGAATTGTTTTATCTTTGCTATCTCCTCATTTCTGTTGCTTTGCAGCTCTGTCAATATGCCCTTGAAATGTTAGATTAGGAGATTTTCCATTTCCTCTTTCTGGATTACTCTGTTACCTTGTTTATTTTTTATGAAGAAAATTCGATTTTGCTGCCTATGTTGCAGCATTGCTCGATGGAAGAATTTTGTATTCCATTCTCCCTCTTTTAGCGACTAAACTCTTGACTTTTGGCACCACAGTGTTTCTTCCTTCTTCCTCCTTTCCTCCAGTCTGATTAGCACCTCCCCCTCTTCCTTCGCTCTCACCTTGGTTCTTCCTTCTTCTATGATTTTTTGTTGTATCCTTTTCATTGCTATTTGGGGTTGTTCCTTGTCCTTATGGATATTGCCGAATTCCTCTTTATTCCATGTCTTAATTTCACTTTTTAGCTCCTTGGGTCTCAATTGAAGTGTATGCATATTATTCTTACCTTGTATTGCTCCGTCACTTTTCTGCCACCAAGTTTCTAGCTTGTCAACTCATGTTGGGTCTCTTAGCCAAAAGGCTTCAAACTTGAAAGGTTTGTGCTGGTTTTGATTGTTCATGACAATTTCAAGTTTTATTGGCTAGTGATCCGATCCTTGGCAAGGTAAGATCGTTGCTTCATAGAATATATCTTTCCCTAGGAATTCTTCTGTGGCTAAGAACCTGTCCAATCTAGAGGCCATCTGTCTACTACCTCCTCTTCTATTATGCCAGGTATATTTTCCATTGATAGTATTGATATCAATCAATTTGAGGGCTATCTGGGTTTCCCTAAATCTCTCCATATCTGCATCCTCCTGTTGCAGTCCTCCTTTCTTTTCTTCTATGGTTGTTATCATATTAAAATCTCCTGCTATCACCTAGAGCTTTTCTGTGTGTAGGTTGCCCATTCAACTCAGCTGTGTTAGAAAGGCCTCTCTCTCGAGCGATATATGAGGCCCATAGACCACTGATACTAGGAACCACTCTTTATGTATTACCATTCTGAATCTCCCTGATAAAATCCTTCGCATTCCTATCCATAGGTCAGCCACTACTTCTGTTGGGTTCCATAATATTGCTATTCCCCCTGCACTCCCTTTTGCATCTATTGTCATACTTTCATAAGAAGGCTTGACTTTTTGTAGAATTTCCTCCATTTTTGCTCCCGTTATTTTTGTTTCTTGAAGCAACATGATCTGAGGTTTTTCTTTTTTAATCCTCTCAGCTAGGTATCTTTGCTTGCCCTTGCTGTTAAGCCCTCTTATATTCCAGGATGTAATAATCATTGAGACGGTTGGGTTGTTTGGTGGAAGACCGCAGAAAGCGGCACTACTCTTCCTGTGTTGACTAGCATTTTGCCCATTATTTGAATGGATTCTTGTAGGTTCTTCCGTCCTCTCTTCCTTTCCCTTTTTGTTGATGTTCCTGGCTATTATCCTGTTGTGTTCCAAGTTGTTCATTCATTCATGTTTTTCCACTCTCTTACTTTTCTTTGTACTTTTGGAAGATGTCTTTGTATAATTTTTTATCTTCCTCTGGGATAAACTGTTCGTCCAGGTTCTTCCACTTATCCAATAAATTTTTTAAAATTTCCTCTTCTATTGTTGAGTCATCCCCTTTATTTATGTCTACTTCCATTACTTCATACTCCTGGTGTACTTCCTTTTCTTGGGTCCCCTGTTCTTCTTGATCTTTCTGCTTATTGTTATTAGTATCCTGTTTTTCCCCCTGCCTTCATGATCTGTCTCTTCTTGGTAGTCCATCTTTCGGGTTTCTTCCTCCCCTTCTTCTGTTCGTAGTGCTTTGTACCTATTTGTCTCTTGACTTGTAGTTGGCTGGTCTTTCTTGCCTTTCTGCTGGGATTCTTTTATGGGTCATTTCTTGTGTTTTACTTTTTGAAACCCCTCATCGTCTTCATTATTTGTCCTTTGTTGCTTAGTCCTTCTCTCTTCTTCCTCTGCATTTAAAGGGCATTCCTTAAAAAGGTGTCCGTATGCATGGCATTTTCTACATCTAAATGGTATATGTTCATAGTCTGGAGCCTGCTGCTAGACCTCCTCATGACACTCGAGTTCGACTGCACTTGATATAGGGTTTGCAATGTTTATGTATACACATATTCTTGCATACAAGGTGTATTTCCCTCTTTTTGTTGATTCTGCTATTTTTATGAAACTGCCTATGGTATTCCCTATTCCTTCAAGAATATTTGGGTCCTAGAAATCCATAGGTAGTCCAAATAGTCTAACCCATACCGGGGTTGCTAGGAATTTTTCTTCGTCCGGGTTATAGCATTCCTCCCAATACCTCATAAATAACCCTGCATTATTATGGAAATATGGTCCGTTTTCAAACACTTTCTCTTTATCTTGCAGGTTTGAGAAGATTACGGTGAAAAAACCCCGTGCTCCCAGCTTCAATTCAATGTGGCCGCGTGGCTGCCATTTCTGCTAGATCCCTCTTGTTAGTTCTTTTCTGAGGGTCGAACTCTAATGAACTTGCAGATCAATGCATGATCCTTCATGTAACTTCTGCACCTTTCTAGTTTGTTCATCGGAATGACAAACCTTGATTTCTCCACTGCGCAAGGCAAACATCTTCCTTTGCTTCCTGCTTGCCAGTGCGCGCCCAGGACTGGTCTCGATGGCCTTTGTGCAGCATCCGCTTTGCTGTTATTGGTTCCTTCTCTCGCTGTCGCATCCCTATAGGAGGGGATCTCTCCCCTCCTAGTCTCCTTTGTCATTTCTAAAACGCCTGTTCACTTCTATCCATCCCTCTCCGCTAGTTTTTCGACGTGTTCAGCGCCACCTACCTCATGGTCGCAAAGTCATTAGGGTTACAGAGCTCCAAGAATCCCTCATCGTTCATTTATATAAGATAGTTCTTAAATTTATTATCTAAATATAAAATATATTAGTTTTTTAATATTTTTTTTTAAACTATAAAAAATATTATTAAACCATATTGTTTTTTTTAATAATTTAATATAAATAACATATATTCAATTTTATTTATATAATTTTAAATCTATGTTGAATAGAAAATTTTGATATTTCTTAAATATAGAAAATTAATATTTAATTTCAGTTCACACTTTTTGAATATCAGAAATTTTAATTCTACATTAAATAAGTATTATTTATGTTAGCTTATGCTAAAAATAAATTTTAATATTTAATAAACATATAACAAAATTAACATTTAACTTTACTCCATGTCTTCTCGGTATACTGAATAGATAATCTACATTAAAACAACCTTTACTTATATACCAAGGTTTACTTAATTGTATACGGAAATGAATATGGACAGAGGCTTGGAAAGTTGGAAATAGTTAATTCCTACTTGTCTATGGTTGTAATTTCCGAAGTGAGGAGTTTGTTCCTACATTATAGGGATTTAGTTTCTCCTAGATTAGTGTGTGGTTGAGTGAATCTCTCAACCACACTACTGTACGTCTAAGATAGCATTCCTATCTTGAGACTATTAATTGTATAAATATCTTGTAATCTCCTCATTCATTAATCAAGAGAATATATTTGATTGAGTTACTTTTATCTTGGTATCAGAGCCTAAGGGCCTAGCCCCTTGTGGGCTGGGCTGCTCCTGGGCTGAAGAGAATAAATTTTTTTTGTGTGAATATTTGTTTGTCCATAGCTAGTGGAGAGCAGAGCTATCGATCTAAACATCTCCGCTCTCGATTTCGGTCGTGTGGATGATGCGGCCACGATAAATGCAAGGGCGCGCCAGGCAAAGGAGGACATGAGAATCATCATTCCTGAGGAAACCATGCTTTGCCTGTGTGATTCTTGCGAGGAGTCTGATAGTGATCGGGATCTCCAGCGGTGGCCAACTCCAACCGAGGACCGCTGCGGTGGAAAGCCGTCAGGGTAAGATCAGCAACCGTTTGATGAGAGTTTTGATCTTGGGTGTCGGGGGTTTTGGAAAAGTCTATAAGGGGCAACTTGAGGATGGAACTAATGTAGCTGTGAAACGAGGTAATTCCAACTCTCAGCAAGGTTTTGCAGAATTTCAGACAGAAATTCATATGTTATCCAAGCTAATTTTGCAGTGTGCGTTTAAATAAAAAAGGCCGGAGGAATCGACGAGCATTATCCAGGCCCTGTAGCAATCGACATTGTAGAAGTTGTGTCCATAGTCTCAGGGTTCCATGGCCATGACGATGGCAGCGGGAGCTGCATTTTGTACGTTACCCTCGTTGTCCTCCTCATCAGAATTGAATAATTGGAAACCCTTGAATTCCAATACCCACCTGCACTTCGACTATAACAGGAGCCTAAACACTGCCAGATTATCAGTGAGAGCCATGCCCTCGTCGACCGGCGTCCTGACGCAGGATCAATTGAAAAAATTGGCTGCAGAGAAAGCCGTGGAATATGTGGAGAGCGACATGGTGCTGGGATTGGGCACCGGCTCCACCGTTGCCTTTGCCATGGCCAGAAACGGGGAGCTTATGAAGGCCGGGGAGCTGAAAGACATCGTGGGCGTCCCCACCTCCAAGCTTCAACAGTGAGAACAATCCGTTTTTGTTCAAGGAGTATTTGATCAATGTGACTTCTGGATCAGAATGGGTGGACCCATTATTCATTCTGTGAATGATATGCTGTGGAGAACATGGGAGAGTGATGATAGATACTTGTCTGTGAGATCTGCTGCTCAGAGTTTCAGGGTTGATCCTGAGACAATCAGGTATTCTGATTCTAAGGTTTCGCCCAATATTGCACCCAATTCGGTTTATGCCACAACCGAAGTGATGGGAGATGCCGAGATATCTTCCTTTTTTGCTTGATTTCTGTTGGAGATGGCTCCAAGAGATGAGCTGCAGAACTGTGGAAGAGGAGTCGGTCAGACTACGGCGAAAGAAGTGCATTTCAGAGGTGTGAGGAAGCCTTGGGGTCGATTCGCGGCGGAGATCCGAGATCCCGAGTTTGGCTCGGTACTTTGTTACGGCAGAAGAAGCCGCGAGGGCTTATGATAATGCATCTCCCAGGAATCAATCGCACCACGCGGAGGAAGATGAGAAGGAAGTTGCGTCCTGGCGGATTCGCAAACGGGACCCTCGGCTTACCATGCAATTCCCCGTCAAGAAAACGCAATTTCATATTACCAATGATGTCTCCACTCTGAAGGAATCTCATAGACTTGCTGCTTTTGCTTCGATTACAAAACTTTCGTGGTCACGCTTCTCAATTCCGATCGTTGAGGCCCAGAGTCATCCCAATTTTCGGCCATTTTTAAAGCTCGAATGATACTCCACGATGATGAGGGGCCTGCACTGGAAGATGCTCACCGCGTTCAGTATTTCCAAACGTAACCCGTGACCTCATATCGGAACGTTGGCAATGATTTATTATATTTATAGTGCGCTCTCACCCACGGTTTCGTTCACTGTACAAAAGCTTCTTTTGAACCAGTATTTTATCATTCCATGCTCGGTCTTGTGGTCTCTTCTGTGTAATTACTGTCACAGCAAATATTATTTAGTGGGCATACTTGTAGTTATGGCTGTTGTGCCAATATTCTCTGATGCTTGCTATAATTACAAGGCCATTTTTTAATTTTGGGGATTCAACCTCTGATACGGGTGGCATCCAGAGCGCCTTGACGAACGTTGGGTCAATGCTGATCTCGGCTCTTATGGTTGGATTGGGGATCATTTGCGCGCATGGTGGGTGGCTTTTGGTTTGGACGAGCAGGATCCCGCGGTCGGATTCTTGTCCTTCCTCGGTGGTGGTGGATCCCAACTCCCGGTGGTGTGGTGTGTGCCGAGCAAGCCGCCAATGCAGATAGCTGGTTATGATTCATGACATTTCCAGACTCTAATAGTTGCTGTTATGTTTAGGAAAGAATCATCTTTGGGCATGGGTAGAGAAATTAAATTTGAAGAGTTTATGTTGTATTCTCTTGGGAGCATGTTTAAATATTATTGGCCTTATTGAGCCTAGCTAACTCAATGTAGGTGAAGTTATTTTGTTAGAATTCGCGACTCTAACGAATGACAGGTTCATGGAAGTTCCAAGAAGATATTTGACAAAGATGCCCAAGATGTGAACTTGGGATAAAGCAGCAGCAACAATGTTGATGGTGGACAACAAAGTAGATTTTTTTTAGTGTGGTTTATGGGATAGACTCCCTAAGATATTATTGTAATAGTCATTGTATGTACTAGAAACTTCAAATGTTGAAATGTAAGCCTTGCTAAGGCATTTGAAAGTTCGTGGTGATCTCAAAACCACTTTGTAATAGTTTGTGGTCAGCCTGAAACCATTTATAAAGCCTTAGTGGCTATAGGAGTTGCCCGGTGGTGGCAAAGTGAGATCCTTGATCACTCGGTGGTAGCAGATCGGATCTACCCGGTGGTGGCGAAGTGAGATCCTTGATCGCTCGGTGGTAGCAGATCGGATCTGCCCGGTGGTGGCAAAGTGAGATCCTTGATCGCTCAGTGGTAGCAGATCGGATCTGCCCGGTGGTGGCGAAGTGAGATCCTTGATCGCTCAGTGGTAGCAGATCGGATCTGCCCGGTGGTGGCAAAGTGAGATCCTTGATCGCTCGGTGGTAGCAGATTGGATCTGCCCGGTGGTGGCAAGTGTACACAGGAGCTTTATGCTCGTAGGAGCAGGTGGGCTGCAGTAACACCTGGCTCAGACTCAGATGATTCTTTCTGAGTAGAAGGGGATTGGCGTTTTTCGCGCTGACAACAACGCCAGGAAGGCCAATTGGCGCGTCTGTTAGGCCATTAATCGCGCCAATGACGCGGGTTTATCATTCAGGATCGCGCCAATTCACCTTCAAGTGGATCTGCAGGAAAGGCAGATCAGATCAATTTAGCTGTACTGGAAACGCCAAATTTGCAGATTGTGGATCTGTCCGAGGGCGGCAGATTGTGTCTTTGGAGGTTTTGTACATGAAATTCGTGTGATGATGATGGTGGATTTGACTATCATGACAAGTAGTCATTAAGGGGGGGAGTTGGAAATAGTTAATTCCTACTTGTCTATAGTTGTAATTTCCTAAGTGAGGAGTTTGTTCCTACATTATAGGGATTTAGTTTCTCCTAGATTAGTGTGTGGTTGAGTGAATCTCTCAACCACACTACTGTACGTCTAAGATAGCATTCCTATCTTGAGACTATTAATTGTATAAATATCTTGTAATCTTCTCATTCATTAATCAAGAGAATATATTTGATTTAGTTACTTTTATCTTGGAAGTGTTAAGGAGAATTTGGACAAATATTTCATCATCTCCAATAAGAGACCAGCAAAGACTTGGAAATAAAAGATATATAAAATGTCTTGTGTATAAAGAAAGCAACCTAAAAAGCATTGTGCTCTCGCTCTACATGGAGAGAGAAAGTGCATAATCATTTCATTGTGCTCTCACTCTAGATGGAGAGAGAAAGTGACTCATCTCAACCAGAGCAACAGAGTCAACCGATCCTCATCCAACAAACATATATATATATATATTTCATATATTTTAAATATGGTAATTTATTTATTTTTTTGTTATTATATAAAATTTTATGTGATATATTTTATAACAATAATTCATGATTTAAGTAAAAAATGATATGTGTTTATGTACATCGACGTGCATATAAATATGATTATAATTCATATCCTTTTTCATACGTTGGCACCGCAGGCACAAAAATGACCTCCAGAATTTCGGGGCATTTGCTTCTTTTACGGGCCCTCCGAAACCGTTTAGCACTACTGATGCTTACCCATTACGTGTTTTCCTCCACACTTAAGAGTCAGGACCATCGGTGTGACACACGTCAAGTGTCTGTCAGAAACACAGTTTCTTGGGCCCGGAGAGTTTGCCACTGATGCCTTTGCGTGTCCCTTTCAAATCTTGCCACCAGGCTAATCTTTATTCGATTTCAATTTTGCTAATCTTGCTTCGATTTCAGCTTTGCTGACGTAGCTTTCTTAAAGAGGCACTGAGATGCTTCAATTTTGCTAATCTTTATTCGATTTCAGCTTTTATAAAGAGGAATTGAGATGCTTCAATTTTGCTAATTTTTATTAGATTTCCTCGTCGAACACATAGACCAGATCTCATTTCGATCTCTTATTAAATATTAGTTTCATTATTTTAAGTGCTGAAATTCAACACATGAACACACTTCGTATTTTAAAAAAAAATTAATATCCATGAAAATATTGGGGATTTTTCTGGTAAAATCCCAAAAACACAAAAAATCAAGTACACAGAGGCAATGCTCTGTTTCCTTTACTCCACAGGATTTTTTGTGCACAGGGAAGCTTTAAATTTTTTTTATTGAGAACAGAGTATTGCACCACCATAAAAGATTTCTATTCATTAAAACAAATTCACTGATACATATTCATCCTCTTTGCTGAGAAGGATTCGCCCAGAAACTTTTTTTTAAAAAAACAAAATACTCTGCCTCTTTTTACATATGATTTTTACACCACTGTATAAAATCTTCTTTTCACATTTACTGCTGTAAAATAGCTTTTACATTTACTGCTGTAAGAATAGAAATTCTTACATAAGTTTACTGTTGTAAAATAAATTCTTTTACATTCACTTCTATGTGAAAATCTTCATTACATTCGAAATGTTGGGGATTTTACATTGCAAAAAAAATTCTTTCTTATTCGTTTCAACAAAACAATACAAACACCTGTAAGAAGGAATCCTTAATTTCATTCACTGTCGGGAGTCTTTTACACTGTTGTGTTTCCCTTGTGCTTTTCGGATGCTGCAAGCTCACATACAATAAAAACTATATGGCAAAAACATTAAAAAAAACGTTGACTTGCCCATACCATTATTTAATTCACGCTCATACATGCCTTAAAAAAAACATAAAAATCTACCTACCCATATGACAATTCATTAATAAAAGGTATGGTCAATGAAACTTAATTTTACTCCACGTAACATTAACTGCAGGCTCGTATGCATCTTGGAACAATTGACGACGGAGATTGATGGAGCAGATCGGACGGCGGAGGAGAATATCGGGTGAGCCTTTTTAACCGACCTTTACCTCTCGTGAAATTGTCAGAGGGTGACGTATGGGGAGAGCCACGCGTCAGCTCTAAATTTTCTCGGGTCGCCTATGTACGAAAACCACTCCACGCAAAAGCGGTCCCGAGAAACTTACCGCGGGTTTGTGGTTTTACTGTGGTGGTTTTTTCGCCTATGTACGAAAACCACTCCACGCAAAAGCAGTCCCAAGAAACTTACCACGGGTTTGTGGTTTTACTGTAGTGGTTTTGGGCGTTGGTACGGCTGCGTTGAAATTACATTTTCAACACTCCCCTTTAATTTCAATTGTTGGGCATTCAATCATACCCAGACACTTCTTCAAAAATTCAAAGCTTTTCTGATCCAATGGCTTTGTCAAGATGTCTGCTACCTGTTCTTGAATCCTGCAATGTTCTAGGACAATTTCTCCATTGTTCACCAATTCTCTGATGTAGTGAAACCTTGTATCAATGTATTTCGTTCTCTTATGAAACACTGAATTCTTTGACAATGCAATAGTTGAGCTATTGTCACAAAAAATCACTGTCGCTTTTGCCTGCTCTTGGCCTAAGCTCCTCAACATCCTTCTCATCCAAACTGCTTGACATGCTGCTGTTGTAGCTGCCACATATTCAGCCTCTGCTGTAGACAATGCTACATTGGACTGCTTCTTAGAAGCCCATGAAATGGCTCCTGAACCCATATGAAAAACATAACCGGAAGTGTTTTTCTGATCATCAACACTTCCAGCCCAATAACTATCAGTGTATCCAACCAAATCTGAATGTTCTGAGACATTATATAAAATTCCAAACATTTTGGTACCTTTGACATACCTCAAAATTCTTTTTGCTGCCTGCCAATGTGCCTCCTTTGGCCTCTCCATGAATCTGGAAATTAAAATAACAGCATACATAATGTCAGGCCTAATTGCTGTTAAATACATAAGGCTGCCTACAATACTCTTGTACAAAGTAGGATCAAAATCCTTGCTGTTGTCCTCTCTGCTGAGTTTTAATCCCATTACTGTGGGAGTGATCGCTGCCTTGCATTCTTGCATGTTAAATCTGCTCAATACTTGATTTACATATCTTGCCTGTGAAATAAAAATTCCTTTTTCATTTTGATATTCCTTTTTCATTTTGATCTACTTCTATGCCTAAGAAGTATCTCAAGAAACCCATGTCAGTCATTTCAAATTCCTCTTTCATAACTGATTTAAAATTCTTAATGTGCTGATCATCATTACCTGTGAAAATAACAGCATCAACATATAAGACAATAATTAAAATTTTACCATCTTTTTCTTTGATGTAGACGGTGGGTTCTCCTTCACACTTGTCGAATTCATTATCTAATAGATATGAATCTATTCTGCTGTACCATGATCTTGGCGCTTGCTTCAGCCCATAAAGAGCTTTCTTCAATTTGCACACTTTGTGCTCTTCACCTTTCTTCTCATAGCCTAGAGGCTGTTCAACATAAACCTCTTCCTTTAACACTCCATTTAGGAATGCTGACTTCACGTCCATTTGGTAGACTTTCCATTTGTTTTGTGCTGTTATGGACAACACTGCTCTCACGGTTTCCATCCTTGCAACCGGTGCGAAAGTCTCCTCATAATCTCTCCCATACTGCTGCTTGTAGCCTTTGACAACCAGCCTTGCCTTGTGCCTTTCTATCTTGCTTTCAGCATTGCTCTTGGTTTTATAAACCCATTTCACTCCAATGACTTCTTTACCTTTTGGTAGCTCAACCAAATCCCATGTTTTGTTTCTCTCTATGGCATTCATCTCCTCATCCATAACTTCTATCCATTTCTTATCTTTAATTGCATCCTCGAAATGAATAGGATCATCAACATGACAAAACAAGGCAAATAAGGAATTCATTCCTTCATCATAAATATCACTTAGATTTCTAAACTTCTTACCTCTTTCATTTGGTGTGCAAGTGCTTGAAGACGCACTTGAATTTCCTTCTTGTGGTGTGCTTGGAGAAGCACTCTCATTTATCTTCAATGGTGTCCCTTGCTGTCCTTGTGTTGGCGCTGCTATTTGGGGATGCATTTCAGCCACCTCCTCATCATCTTCATCATGAGACAAACAACTTTTAACATTCACTGTTTTCT
>APFE031139689.1:35682-56088 GCA_000404065.3 Pinus taeda
AATAAAATAAACGATAGGTAAATTAAGAAGAATGTTAAGTAAAACTTGAGATAAAGAAATAAAGTTGGTATATCCTCACATGGAACAAAATGTTCCAAAATTAAAAGGGAAATGGAAAAGATTCACATGCAAAGAAATCTGCATACAACAATCCATGTGTCAACATGTCAACTTTATTTCTTTGTATTAACTTTTACTTAATTCAATCTTTTTCTTAATTTAACTCTTGTTTATTTTACTTTTTGTGAACTTTACTTATTCTTACTATTTTTACAGTTCAAACTTTAAGTTTATTAGTTATTACTTTATTTATTTACTATTATTATATTTTATTTGTTAATCTATTATTATTAATATTCTCTTTATTATTTTATTGCCTTTAAATTTATTTATATATTAAATTATTATATTTATTATTTTTATTATGTATGATTTTATAATAAGACTATTATATACCTTCTTTTCGAGGAACTTTGTTTTGAAGTTAAATTTAATCATTTAATCATTTAACATTTTAATATTTTATATATTTATTTATTATTTCACATTTACCTTATACCCTTTGTTGAATTAGTATACTAACAGATATCGAAAGTTACATCACTACACTAAGGAAATCTCAAGGAATTTCAATTCCTTTTTCCAAACTTTTGAAACTATGCATAAAGCCTCATCGGTCTGTATTCAAGCCCTAAGGCTCAAACCTCATATAATCTAAGGCAAGCATTTGGTCCTAGTACTCAATGCCTCTTGGCATCTTGCAAGGCTGACTCAACTCCCTCCATAACTCACTAAGGTACACAACCCCGTGCAACAATGTCCCACACCACTTTTAGACTTTGGCATCCATCTCCAATATCAGGAACTTGACCTCCTCAAGATGGTCCCATAGTCCCTCAAAAGCTATCCATCAAGAGTTATACAAGGAAAAAGAAACACTAACATATGTGTTGTTGATTGAGTCCATCTCTATCCCATATGGTGTTACATATTCTCCCTCGCGGGTATAGGATCCCATGAGATTATCAAATAAACAAGTCCTCTTGTCCCATTGGTGGATTTCTATCAATCACCTCATCTCAACATGCATCCAATGCATTAACTATAACATCATAATAAAATAATCTACATGCCAACTCTTGTGTGCCATCATGAGAACATGACATCATTGTCATCACAACATTCTGAATAGTAAAATTGCATGTTCATGCATGTCATAAAATATGCATGCAATAACCACATGCTTCACATCATGAAATACAATCATAAGTTATAACATAAACATATTTGTATCAAAGATATTTCATGAAATCACATAATAATTGAAACCACATACCAATATAACCTCATACCATAACATCATAACTATGAGAATCATCTCAATAAATATAGAGCAATACTACACTATAGGCATTCTTATCACGATCCATTAGAAAAAAAATTCAATTGCCTGTATAAAAATAAATACCAATGATGAAATAAGGTTATTCAACATCCATCTAGGATCCAGGCTATGTCATCAACACTATTACTGTCACATTTTCATCAAAATATGAATTTCTTTACAATAATCATTTCATGTTCTTTCAACTACGAAGTTGACAATTTAACAATAGGTAGTCATTTAACTTTAATTGACCTCGTCGTCTTGAACCTTAATATCTAGTCTTGTATTCTTACTCCCTAAGGAAATTTAGTGAAATCCATCATTAATATATCACTAGTCGTACAATCATTCCTTAAATCATCAATATCAAATTTAAATCCTTTGGTTCTACATCAATTACACCCTTGACTTACCCATTCCAATACTTCTATATGTAATCACATATAAATACTAGGCCATAATAGTTTAATCATGCTTAATTCTCTTGCAAAAAGGATTGGTCAATCCTTAGTGATTTATACATCCCTTGGTAATTATCATTTTTCATCCTAAAAAGTATTTTCTTAGCTCATCAAGTTCTTTCCTCAATATCACTTGATATATTTATTGTACATTCACCCTTCTTTAAGTTGGGCTAAATATTATCTATATTTTCTCCTTCTTGAACTTGGGCTAGGGATTATTCCCTGCTTGCGAAGACTATCTTTGGTTTAGAATATGAAGCACTTGAAAAACTAATACCATTATCATCCACAAGGTAGTTTTATCAACATATATTGCTAATATTATAGATCAAACTTAGAGCTTTCCTTCAATTCTTAAAACTATATATTGCTTACAATTTGGACTTCATTTGATGTCATGCAAAAATTCATTACCATCTTTTATCGACATTAGTTTCTTTAATTTGTTGTATACCTTTAGTGAATTATATTGTTATTTTTCTCTATTTAATCATTATAATTTCTCCACATCTTACTTGAAATGTATTCTTCACTTCCTCAGGTTATCTCATCCAAGTTTGCATATTATGTGATTGTCTAGTACTTCATATCTAATCACTTCTTTTCAATGCCCAAATCAAGCCTCCAAATTGTACTATCAAACATTCAAGATAGATCTTGATTTTTCTCACGCACTCCTCAATGCATGTCTACTAACATAATCCATTTATCTTCTTACTTTATTTATGAACATTAACACGCTATAGAAAACATATCCATGAGTTCTATCATCCCTTTATCTTTCTTCTTTCCTATAAATTTCCTTTAGTATATATTGTGACTTTAAATTTATTTACATCATTTTTTTTGAATCTATAAAAGTCACACCTGATGCAAGCCTTGCCTGCATATAACCGGGATCTTTTTCTATTGTAGATCAAAATTACAATTCTTGTTTCTTGTTGAGAAAATCCCCTTTCTCCCTTTGAAAATTCAAATCCAATTCATCCAACAAATATCGTTATTTATTTCCATTACATAGGACTTTTAATTCTGGAAATTTAAAATCCTAGTTGTGATAAAAAAATTGTGCGCACTGGCAAACTCCTCCCAATTCAAGACGGCTACTTGACTCCTTACTGCGCTACTTGACTACTTGACTCCTTACTGCACATTCAGGTTGTTTGTTGGACACTTAATTACACTAAATCCAGCAATCAAAGCAACAAAATCATAACACAACAACAGGCTACCTTACTGAATGTGGAAGCTTGCAAATCTTTAGCGGACCTACTGGATTCGTTATTCATAAACCCACCATATCGTGGCGCTCTAGTATGGACATCGTGGTCCACATATCCCCAACTCTAAACCGATATTAACGTATGCATTGAATAAATTATAACGATTGCTGTGCATGCATTGAATACGTTATTCGGAAACAAGTTGCCGCTGCCGTTGCTGCCACTACTCCTAACTGTGAACTGGATCCTGGAGATGAAACCACTCTGTGGATACGCTGAAGGGATTCAAAACTGGGACGGGTTTACGTGTGATGGGAGAGGGTTCCATTTGAAAGGAGTATTATAATGTCTATTGAAATAATCATAAATAACAGAACTGCGCCCAATAGAATAAGGAAATGGCAACCATATGCAGCGTATTCACAATTCCTTTAGCTGGAAATTACGCTGATATTCAACCTGTCCATCCACTGTCGCCAAGGTACCTTGATACACAGTTAATTGTATTCCACACACAAAATAACTACGTGTATGTTGAACTACAGGATTACTAAAACATTTCATGACTCCCAACCTGATTAACAAGAGATTTGCGCCAATAATTACATGAAGTTTGACTACAAACAGAAGGACGTGCAGCAATTATATATCTCAATCACATATGGACAATTTTACAGGAATACATATTGCGATCAATCAGCAATTGTATAAAATCTTAAACACATAAACTTACTTACAACTTTAGTCTTGGCTGAATATTCAAAATTGATGGCCCTTTACAAATTGCCCGAAGGCGTCCTAGCAGGAAAATCTCTATTTCCTACACTACCCTTTCACTCACTCCTTCTCTGATCTTTTATGCCTTTGGGGCTTCATTATTTATAAAACTTAGCATGATTAAAAAAATCCTAAAATCACTCAACTAAAACCTCTAAAACTCTACATGCAATGCATACATATGGCAAAAGCATGTCCTCAGCTTTATTCCATCTTTTTCCCTGTTCTAAGAACAAGAAAAGCCTCTTATCCCATAATGATCCACATTCATTGCTTTATGCCTAAAAGCACTCTCTATTTCCTATTTTCTCATTTATTTACTTTGGAAACATCTAATTAATCACACTGACTTGTAACTTAGAAAATAATTCTAAAATGCTTGACCCCCTATGACTATTATTTACAATAATTTCCCTTTGGGTTGAATGCTCCCGCATCAGACTCCCAAGGTAGAAAAAATTCATGATCTCCTGATCATGTGTTTGGATCTGTGTATGCCTGGATCCCATATCTTGTGTTGTAACTTTCCATTTTCCGCTGCTTCTGTCTATTGTTCTTCTCCAGGTCTCCACACTTTATGCTGCATCGCTCCACTAGCTGCACTCTCGCAATCTTTTGTTGTCTTCCTTTTGCTGCTTCTCCTTTGTTTCATTGCTACTGGTTTCTTCCAGGATTCCTTCCTCACCATCTGCCTCGTCAGTTCAATTTCTTCGTCTAACATATTTTCTTCAGCATCTCCAGTAAGACCTGTACTCACAAAACAATTGTTAGAATAAAAAATAGAAGGCATGAGTGCCTCTTCTGCTACTATCACTGTTGTCTCAGCTGTCATTATAAATGTCGCCCCACATGTTGTTCTAGCTGTCACTATGGATGTTGCTGCCTCCCAAACTTCCTGTCCCTCTGCAACATTCCTTTGCTTGTCACCAGTAATTTCATCTGCAACTTTTCCCTCTTGTTCACTGCACTGGACTCTTTCTTCTGCAATCTCCCTTTCATACTCTGGATTCTCCAACCAGTATTCCAACAATGCAATTTCTCTGTAACATCGCTGAAGCATATCATCATCACCAGCATTCATACATAAACTTTCAGTTTGCACAAAATCACCAAGTTCAACAGTTTCAACTGTTTCTTCAGCATCCATAAGAATTTCCTCTTGTACTGTATCAGTTTTACAAGATTGCATATCCTTCTCAACACCTGTAATCACATCACAATTGTCAGCTACAAAAATACATGGTTTTACATTATCCAGCTGATCTGGATTTGCCCAATAACTCAAGAAATCATCAATGATTTTGTCCTTTGTTTCACCAATGGAAACCTCCTCTGCACCTGCAAACATACACAACTCATCAGTTTTAAAACTACAAGACTTTTTAGTCCTGACTGCTTCCTTCAACATTTTCCTTTTAATATATCTGCATGTGGGATTTTCAAACTCCAACTCTGGCGCAAGAACTCTAAGTCCCTTTTTCAACAAGGCAATCAGAATTTGTCTCAACCTCCTCTGCAATTGTCGCCAAATCACTCTCTTTCCCTTCAGTGGGAAGAGCCATTTTCCTTTCCGATTTTTCTGCTCTTGTAGCCATTTTTCCAGTACCTGCAACTGTGCCTTTATTTCTGCAATCTTTCTTTCTCGAACCTCTGCAATCATCTCATCTTCGTGGCATTTCTCTGAACCTCCTCCTCTTCTAGACAAACTCCTTCTGCCTCTGGCAGACTGCTTCCTCACGAGTTTCTCACTCACCATGAGTTGTACTAGCCTCTGCAACAGCAATCTCTCTTACTGCAACTTACCTCACCAAGCTCTCCTCACTTAGTCTTTTGGTAAGTACTGGTTCACTGCCTCTGGAACCTCTTGAGCACTCCTCTGCTCTCTCTAGGCTATCTCTTCAACTCACCTTCTTCTTCAAGACACTGCAATTGTCCTCCCTATCCAGCCTTCAGCTGAATGCCAGGTTTACTGCCAACTCTTCTCTGCAACCATAAACTTCATTTACAAATTTCAAATCAGAAAAATCATCTCACCTTTAAGATCCTGCATGATCTTGTCTTCTTTCCACTTCTGCGATCTTCTTCACTGCATTTGTGTATGCTTGCACATCAAATTTAAAAATCTGATCTTCCTTTCCATTATTCATCAAAACACACTTTAGTCTTCAACAAAACCTTCTATTTCATTCAGAGAGAGAAAAAAAAAAAACAAATATATTCAGCTGAGCAATCTAGCTCTGATACCACCTGATGCAAGCCTTGCCTGCATATAACCAGGATCTTTTTCTATTGCAGATCAAAATTACAATTCTTGTTTCTTGTTGAGAAAATCCCCTTTCTCCCTTTGCAAATTCAAATCCACTTCATCCAACAAACATCGTTATTTATTTCCATTACATATGACTTTTAATTCTGGAAATTTAAAATCCTAATTGTGATAAAAAAATTGTGCGCACTGGCAAACTCCTCCCAATTCAAGACGGCTACTTGACTCCTTACTGCGCTACTTGACTACTTGACTCCTTACTGCACATTCAGGTTGTTTGTTGAACACTTAATTACACTAAATCTAGCAATCAAAGCAACCAAATCATAACACAACAACAGGCTACCTTACTGAATGTGGAAGCTTGCAAATCTTTAGCGGACCTACTGGATTCGTTATTCATAAACCCACCATATCGTGGTGCTCTAGTATGGACATCGTGGTCCACATATCCCCAACTCTAAAAAGATATCAGCGTATGCATTGAATAAATTATAACGATTGTTGTGCATGCATTGAATACATTATTCGGAAACAAGTTGCCGCTGCCGTTGCTGCCACTACTCCTAACTGTGAACTGGATCCTGGAGATGAAACCACTCTGTGGATACGCTGAAGGGACTCAAAACTGGGACGGGTTTACGTGTGATGGGAGAGGGTTCCATTTGAAAGGAGTATTATGATGTCTGTTGAAATAATCATAAATAACAGAACTGCGCCCAATAGAATAAGGAAATGGCAACCATATGCAACGTATTCACAATTCCTTTAGCTGGAAATTACGCTGATATTCAACTTGTCCATCCACTATTGCCAAGGTACCTTGATACACAGTTAATTGTATTCCACACACAAAATAACTACGTGTATGTTAAACTACATGATTACTAAAAAATTTCATGACTCCCTACCCGATTAACAAGAGATTTGCGCCAATAATTACATGAAGTTTGACTACAAACAGAAGGACGCGCGGCAATTATATATCTCAATCACATATGGACAATTTTACAGGAATACATATTGCGATCAATCAGCAATTGTATAAAATCTTAAACACATAAACTTACTTACAATTTTAGTCTTGGCCGAATATTCGAAATTGATGGCCTTTACAAACTGCCCGAAGGCGTCCAAGCAGGAAAATCTCTGTTTCCTACACTACCCTTTCACTCACTCCTTCTCTGATATTTTATGCCTTTGGGGCTTCATTATTTATAAAACTTAGCATGAATAAAAAAATCCTAAAATCACTCAACTAAAACCTTTAAAACTCTACATGCAATGCATACATATGGCAAAAGCATCTCCTCAGCTTTATTCCATCTTTTTCCCTGTTCTAAGAACAAGAAAAACCTCTTATCCCATAATGATCCACATTCATTGCTTTATGCCTAAAAGCACTCTCTATTTCCTATTTTCTCATTCATTTACTTTGGAAACATCTAATTAATCACACTGACTTGTAACTTAGAAAATAATTCTAAAATGCTTGACCCCCTATGACTATTATTTACAATAATTTCCCTTTGGACTGAATGCTCCCGCATCAACACTTTTCTTCTATGGAATAAATAACATAGGATCATTAAATTGAATTTCATTAACTTTAACTTTTTCTTATAACAATTACATAAGCAATCATATATAACCTCAAACTTTAGATCAATGTTTTCCATTAATATATTGATCTTTTCTATTAAAAAAATCATTAATATAGCAACAAATTTAACAGTCTGAAATGCAACTAAAAATATCCATTATTCCATCTTAATTTCATAAAAAACGGGTCATCAATCCATTTAGTCTCAAATTATATTAATAAATTAAAAATCCATATCTCATTTTATATAAATACTATAAATTTATATATATATAAATATAAATATAAAACAAACTCTTATACTAATGTAATTTGATTTAAGCATGATAACATGGAAATAGTTCGGGGATAATTACAGAAAGTGCCATGCAATTAAAGCAAAATATTACTAGGTCAAATTATAACATATTATTTTAAATTTATTTTATGAAATTTATTATACTATGTTGGGAAAATAATATTTCTATATATATATCTATCACAACGTTTTCCAAATAAATTTTCAAATTTAATTTTACATTTAATATAATTGTAATTCATCTATGTCACTTTATTTAATTACAATATTTTTTTCCCAATTTTCTTATTCCTTAAATGAAAATATATGTAAGGATTTAGAATCAAAACATACAAACTATTTATATTAATTCATGTTATTAATAATAAATACAAAAATATTCAATTGATTAACAAATATTTTACAAAAATATGAAAAGAGAAGATTTATTTGTAAAAAAAAGATAATTTTTACTGCGGATTTTAGAGTCTTTGCATTAGTAGATTTTGCTAACCACAATAATGTTTTGGGATGACTCTCTACCCAATCATATGCTTAACTACACAAAACCTTTTTATAGTTGACCACTCTTGAGTCTTCAATCAACTACTACAACTAGTGAATCATTTGTCTCTCAACATTTTCCTCTTGAAAGAATGAGTGTTTCTCTTTCCTTTTTCATCCATTAAATAGAACAAATTGTTCCAGAATTGGAAAGGGGATTGGAAAGAGATCCACATACACATAATGCATGTGTAAAAGTGCCAACTTTTGTTTCTTTATCTTAAGTTTTACTTAACCTTTTTCTTAATTCAATTCTTGTATATTTTATTCATTTTTATTTTTTCACACACACACAACACACACACACCACACACACACAACACACCATATATATATATATTCAATTAATTATTTATTTACCATTATGAATTTCTTAATTATTTATTATTTATTTACTTTTATTATCTTTTTTTTATTGTTGTATTTATTTACACATAAATATTATTTCATCTATTGTTGATGTTGTTGTGTACCATATAGATATTGTCTTCTTATCATGATCATGAGAGAAATCGATTTCATTTGCTTATATAAACAAAAAATACTAACAATGAAATATGATTATGTCGTAGATGAAGGTAATGTCATGGAGGGTTGTTTCTTTGAATCTGCAACCATTTAAATAATTTAGTGTGATTACGAGAGGCAAACCCGTTGAATCCCTATACCCCTCCTTGTCATTATAGTTCATAGCTTCCATCTTCATCATCTTTGTAAAGGTCCTTGTAGAGGAATGTGGATTTTACAAGAGGAAATACCAAGATTTAATTGGAGGAAAATCGATGGAGTTGAAGGGCTATTAAGGAGATTAGGTAGTACTAAGAATCAATGAATTAACTTCTCACATTTGATTTAATGATTAGGACACACAAACGATGTAATAGATGCATTATTTAATGAAGATATGCTTGAGTTATGCACAAAAAATGCCAAAATGATGCATTTCCCAGTGAAGTGGGTTGATATCTCCTCAAGCATGCAATGCATTGTTATAATTTAGGCTACCATGTTGACTTGAAAATGAAGAAAATAAAGTATCAATGGTTTTTTATTATTGAGTTTCCCTATTGGAGGTGAGACACTCACTCTTTTAGGAAGGTATTTATTATCTGAGTTTAGGAGTTTCTAAGGATCTCAGCCTTAGGAGGAGAGAACTCCTACTTGTATGGGAAAATGAGCATTTCTTCATGAGGGTTTAGAGTTTGATACTTTTATTTCCATGTTGAAAGGAAAAATGGAATTCATATTTAAAAGCATGCTTACAAGCTACCAATGCAAATGAAGGCCAAGTGTTTTTAAATAAGACAAGAGCTTCAAAGATGATGGCATTAACCTTGAGAAGTTCATGACGTCCATTTTTTCAAACATCCATTGCCTCTGTCTCACACCATTGACATTTCTTTTCCACACCATTGACATTTCTTTTCCATTGTTATTCTGTTTGGGAATCCTTCATTTGAACAACAAGAAGGAAAACATCAAAATCAAATACTAGTGGAAAATATGGTGCACAAAAATTATCTGAAAGGGAGGTTGGATTATAGGAATCCTTGGGCCATATGGCTAGTACTTATGGCAAGGAGAATGTTATGTGGCTAGGGTGTAGTAATGGGCCTAGATATGTGCGTATCATACCAACTAGATTTCTTGGCTTAGACATTGTGCTAGGGATTTGTGGATTTCCGAGGGCATGGTCCTTATCACTTTTAAGACCATTTATGTTTCAAATTTTATGGTAAAATATTCAACATTGGTAATGCTTGCAACATTCACAACTTTGGATTTCCTTTCGAAAAGTATAAACCAATAAGGGATTCTATAGTCATTCTTAGTCTCACTTCTATAAGATCACTTAAAATGCAAAATATATGCATTTTAAGTCAGGATAAATGTGTTATAAATCAACTTTGAGTCAGGTTGATATCAGGTCCACTTAACAACATTGTATTGTTCTATATGTGTTGATAATTTGATAGTGCTTTTATATGTATATATTTTTGTATATTATTTGGAATAAAATGCATTTTTTATATCATGTAATTTTTTATCCAAAACAAAGGAAATTTAAACTAAAAAATAACCACGTAAGAAAAAATAAGAAATTAATAAAATAATCCTTGTAGACAATTTTTTAATATATCATCTTTATTATTTTTCTTTTATCAAAATCACGCAAATAAATGTCACTTTTGTCAACATAACCATGTGTATGTGTTATATTTAAATTAATTAATTAACAAAAGATTTAATAAAATTTGGTAGTCCAAAATTTAATATATCATTTCAAAGTTATTATATAAATTCCTAAATATAAATGACACATCTATCATATAAATTCCTGAATATAGGGAACGAAATTAGTCATTAATAAAAAAAATGATTAAAATTGATAATATTCGATTTAGCAATATATTTTTTTAATATGAAAATGAATATGCACAAAAATTAACATTGTTAAACACATTTCTGCAAATATTTGAATGGACATTATTTTATTGTGAAATTTTGCTTGTTTCTGATGTTTTTTGAACCCTCATTCTCGAAAATTTTCATGGGCAATATTTGTGGATAAAATGCGACTGTAATTTTTTATTTATTTTTTCACATTTTTTTTTTGTCCCCAACACTAAATTGATTTCTCCTCAATTTTTTTGAACTCTCGGCCTTCAAATTTTTTATGGGCATCACATTTTTAAAACCTTAGTCTAAATTTTTTAAGGGCAATTTTTGTGGACAATATATCATTGTAAAAATTGCTCATTTTTCAAGTTTATGAATCCCCCATTTCACATTTTTATGAGTAGCATGTCATGCAACCCATGTAATTAAATCCATTTTAAGCAATGCAACAACTCAGCCAAACAATGAAAATGACTCCTAAAAACAATCTATATACATAGGCTAAATCTCTATCACCCCCTAATAATTAAATTAAAATTCTGGAAAGCTTATTCTAAAATTGATAAACATATGAGCATAATAAGCATGCATATTCACTTTTTTATTATAACTCACGTTACTTTTCTATTTAGAGAATATTTTATTTTTATTTTTATTTTAATTAAAATCTATATTAACATGAAAAAATTATAAATCTTTTCAAACAAAATGCACCTGGTGCATATGCAGTGCATGATCAAAATCATGTATAATAGAATTGTTTCCTTTGATCCACGCAGGGGGCAATAGAAATAAAACAAAACTAAGAGTCATGTGATAAGCAAACTGTTAACATATACATAAATACTATATACAATCAAAAAAGGCTTATGCCTGATCAAAAAATATGAACATAACTAGTAACATGTCATGAATTATACATTAAGTTCCATAAAAGGCCTATGATAATATTGATAGAAGGCTTCTCTATTCTGTTCTCTGATCATCCAGAAGCCCGGTTCCCCGATCACAGCCTCTTTGGATAAGCTATCGACAGCTCTGTTCTGCTCCTTGTAAATATGTGAGCAAGTGAATGTGTCAAAATATGAGATCAATCTCAAAGTCTCATCCAAGATGTGCAATAATGTATATGTAGAACATCTAGTTTTCCTATTCAGCCAATCACATATTATTTTAGAGTCCCCATAAAGTTGTAAATTTGTGCAATTTTTCTCCAATGCGAATTGTATGATATGTTTTGCGGCAAGGAGCTCAGCTGAGTTGTTTGTGCATTTGCAGAATCCAATCGACATGCTATATGAATGATGATGGGATAGGTGAAGAATAGCCCCCACTCCGTAGCCTTATTCTTGGGCTGCACCATAAAAAAATGCCCAAGGTTTGTTGAAATTTATTTGTAGATGAGAGGGGTTGTGCCGATTATTGAGAGGAGGATCATCCGGAATGAGTGAGTAATCAACAATGACTTTTGTTGCCAGGAAAACCCAGTACAGTGCTAAGTCCTGAAATATGTTGCGATTCCTAGCAATCTAAATTGCCCAGCAGATTAGCAGTGGAAGATTCTGAATATTTTGTGTTGAGGAAGTGTGATACCAGATTTGCCAGGCAGCAAGGATAGAGTTCCCAGCCCAAGTTGCAGTAGGAATAATTTGTTGTAGGATTAGTTTCCACAGGTTACAATTTGCTAAACATTCTAAAAAAAGGTGAGAAGTGGACTCATTTGCCTGCTTACAGAAGTAGCACTAGTGGGGTCCATGTTACGCTCACTTGAGAAGGTTTTCTCTAGTAGGAATTTTGTTCCGGAGGATGGTCCACATTAAGAGTCTAGATTTGGGGGGGGGGGGCTTGAGTTTCCAAAGATGTCTCCACCAGTCAGCAAATAGCAGAGGCTTCCTTGGTGCTGTCAAAGTCAAATAACCATCCTTTGGGGTATACCTGCCATTTTTTGAAAGTGCCCAAATAATCTCATCATCCCCTTCAAGTATACGGATGTGGGCATCCATGAGGGCTTGGGTGTACTCCTCCCATTGTTGTGACCAAATCGGAGGAATGTTTAATTATTCTGCAGATTTCCAGGCTTGTTGAAGTAAAGTGGAATTTTCCAGGTCAACAATTTGAGATATATAAGTGAAATTCTGTTGCTGGAGATACTGAATGAGATCCTTAGGTAATCGATGCATGTCCCCACATCCCACCCAAGGATTAAGACCAATTCAAACAGTGTGTCCTGATCGAATTCTCCAAGTGATACCTTCCCTGATTGGGCCCAAAGCCTTAAGTACATCCTTCTATATAATTGAGACCCCTGAGGTACTTAGATGGGCTCTCCTAATCCAGTCATGATGTGCAAAGGAGCAATGTATTTGGCATATGTGACCCTCATCCATAGGCTGTCTGCTGCTACTAATTTCCAGCCAAGTTTTGCAGCAACTGCTAAAGAGAATTCCTCTAACTTTTTTAGGCCCCACCCTCCCCATTTTTTTGGAAGCTTCAGGGCCTCCCACCTGACCCAAGCAAAAATCCTTCCCTGTTTGTTCCCTTGCAAAAGAAACCTACAATAGAGGGCTTGAATTCTGTTGAGAATGCCTCTGGGTATCCAGGCCAAGGACATCTAATATACTGGGGTGGCTTCCAAGACACTTTCGATAAGAGTGAGTCTTCCTGCCCGCGAAAGATATTTGAGGTATCATGTATTTAGTCTTTTCTCCATCTTGGAGATGAGCCAAGTCCAGTCTGCAATTTTATAACCTAGTGGCTTTAACTTGTACCCCAGATATTTTAGACCATTAGCTAAATGCACCTAAGTGAAGTGGAAGCGTTGAAGTGCAAAAATTGTCTCGTTCGGAGTACATTCAGCTGTTGTCAAGGTAGACTTGCTGTCATTTATAATCATACCTGTTGCCACTTGGAAGAGGGTGCAATTTTCCTTGATGATACTAATGTCCCCAATATTGCCATTGATAAAGACCAGGATGTCATCAACAAAAGGAAGGTGTGTCAGGGTGTAACCTTCTGTTATCTTTATGCCTTTTAGTCTGCCCCTTTGATGCTCGTCTTTGATGAGATTTTTGAGGCCTTCCATAACAAGTAAGAAGAGCAAAGGTGAGAGGGGACATCCCTGTCTTAGCCCCCTTCCAAAGGTAAAAAAAAAGGAGATGCACTTCCATTCACCAGGACACTGAAGGGGATATTAGTAATGCAGCTCATGATCCATTTAATGAATAAGTAAGGGAAACCTAAATGAGTTAACAACATTCTAATATAAAGCCAATTAACTTTTTCGAATGCTTTTGATAAATCAACCTTTATAATCATACCTTTGCCATGCCTTTAGTGTAATGTATGAATTACTTCCTGCGCAGTGCCAACGGCTTCATGGATCTATCTGTCTTGTTGGAAAGCAAATTGCTCTGGTGAGATATGGTTAGAGAGAATAGGTTTCATCATGTTGGCAATAATATTGGCTATGAGCTTATATATGCAATTGCATAGAGATATGGGGTGAAAGTACTCAAAGGAGTCCAGGTTGTCTTTCTTCGAAATGAGTGCAAGGAAGGTAGAGGTAATAGAATTTTCAAGAAAGCCTCTGATTCTCGAATCTCAACTATTATGAGCAGGTCTTCCTCAATTATTTCGAAGAAAGCCAAGTAGAATTCCACCGACCAACCATCAGGCCCTAGACTCTTATCCTTTTTGAACCATTTTAAGGTGTGTTCCAATTCCTCCAGAGTGACTGCCTTAATTAAATCATCTCCTTCCACAGGACCCACATATCTGGGAACGATTTGTGCCACCCTGATGATTTCTGCAAGATTTGTCTCCCTGGGGGCTTGGTATGCACTTTTGAAACGTGAGGAGGCAAGTTCAGCAAGTTATGGAAAAGTATTTAAAATCTGCCCCTGAGTATTTTGTAGCTGCCATATGGTGTTGATCGCCTTTCTTACATTGGTGAATTTATGGTAGAAATTGGTGTTTTCATCCCCTTCCAACATCCAGATGGCTCTGCTCCTCAAGTGCCAGGTTTCCTCCTTTTCCTTAAGAATTTTAGCTCTCTCAGCATAATGAGAAACCATCCTATCCTTCTGTTCTTCTAAGGAGTAGATGCCTCCTAGATTATTCTCAAAAGAAGCAATTTCAGATTCAGTTCTACAGAGAGTTTGATCCTCCTATATTCTTTTGTTATGAGCCCAAAGTTTGGACATCTTCTTAAGGGTTGAAGGATTTTGTATAAATCTTCTAGTACTGTCTTCTCTTCTCCCAGGGGGGTTTGCTCACCAGAAATTAGAGACCAATTTTTTATAAGAGTCGTCCTTGAGCCAGACAGAGCATAACTTAAAGGGTCCTTTAGGTTTTGCTTGTCCCCCTTCTATGTCCAGGTAAATGGGAAGGTGGTTAGATATTCCACCAGTACCAACCCAGTGTTTGATTTGAAGCCCCAAGTCCAAAACCTTTTCTTTGACAAGGAAGCGATCAAGTCTACGAGCCAAACTGTCTTCCCTAGTCATGTTGTTCCTCCAAGTTGCTTGGGGTTTTGCAGAGGGGATATCTATCAGATGGTGGGCATCCAATTCAGATAAAAAATAATCCGAGAGAGAGTCTCGCTGAGCCCTGTGACCCCAGGATTCAGCATGTCCAATGGAAAAATTAAGGTCTCCACCCAGGATCAAGTGGTTAGACAAAAATGAATCAGAGCTTAGGAGGTTCTGCCAAAATGCAGGTTTGTTCTGGCATGGGCCATATACATTTAAGATCCAAAATTATATCCCCAGTTCAGCTGAACTGATGTTTGCTCCAAGATTAGGCACCCCACCCCAGCAATTATGTAATTTAATGGTATGGGAATTGTAGCCCAAAGCAAGACCTCCCGACCTCCCATGTGCATCAAGTCCAAAAAATATCCAACTAGGGAGCATGTTTTGGAGAGACTGCACTATGTTTAAAATAGGCCCCAGGGTTTCTTGCAGAAAGATAATATCAAGCAGAGCAATTTTTAATAGTCGATGAAGAGCTAGTTTCTTGTCCAGCCTAGCCAGCCATCTACAGTTGTAGGAGAAAATCTTCATGGAGAGGGGGTAGGCTGGGATTCTCTTACTCTAAGCATCCCTGTGATGGTAGGCTGAACCCCCAAAGCAATCTCATCTTCAGCTATGCCTTGGGCTTTAGAAAGGAAGGAGGGTCGACCCCTTTGAAGTTTAGGGCAGGGGGAGGGTGGAGGATTTCAAGACCAAATTGATCCTGTGCTTGTCTCTTAGATTTCGAGTGAGTGATGTATCTCCTAGGAGGGGGGACCTAGAGGGAAGGAGTAGTAGTCGAGGGATGAGAGGGAGGATTCGAGGAGGAAGCAGGGGAAAAAATGGGTACAGATGTAATCGGGCAGGTGAGTGGAGTAGTTTTAGGGGAGTTTGAACCAAAGTCCCGATCCAGATGATCGATTGTAGGGTTTATTACATGAAGTTCAGAGAAAGTAATAGATAAAAAATAATCAATATGAGAAGTGTTGCAAGTAGGAATAGGGATGGTGGAAGAGTTCATACCCGTCGAGTGCAGGCCCTCAGATGGCGACTGTGGACAAGACAGAGGAGGTTGTTGTGTATGGTTGGGAGGCCGCCCTCGTTTCTTCGGCTGTGGAGGAGCCGCTGCCTCTTCTGCTGGAGTCTTTTGTCGTCTAGCCGGGATCTCAGATGCATCCGAGACCTGTGAGGCCAAGGGAGCCTGACTCTTAGGTTGTGCATCATGAGCAGTATGCTGATGGGAGGCCATATCCTGTTCTGTGGCCTATTTTTTCTTTTTGTTTAGCAGAGGGAAATCCTTAAAAAGATGCCTGACCTTATGGCACCGTCGGCATCGAAAAGGAACGCCCTCGTAGTCCAGCAATTGCTGTCTGGTGTGGTTCCTCCAGCGAATGTCAATAAACTCAAGCAAACCCTCGGACAGGTCCAAATGTACCAAAATCCTTACATATGCTAATTTCCCCGAGGTCTGGTATGAATCATCAAAAGTGAGGTAAGTGTCGAGTGCATTTCCTATATGCTTGAAGACATCCTCTTTCCAGAAATGCAAGGGTAGACTGAGGAAGCGTACCCATATCGGACCTGCATCCACCTTCTCCCGCGATGGATCGAAAAGGGGTGTCCATCATCGGAGGAGAATTGGGGCAAGATCTAGGTGTTGGACCATGGACAACACCCAGTTGGTGTGCTCCAAGTAGCTGAAATGTAATGCAAAACAACCTTTGACCAAGGTTTGTACCTTCGGAATCTCCTTCAGGTTTTCTCCCCAAACCTCTGAGACCCATTGTTGCAGTTTGGCCACACTGTAATGTCTACCTCGCACCTGGCCAACCAAGACCTTCTATGCTATGTCCATGGCGTCTGGTAATTTTATGTCTTCAACAATATTAAGGGGCGCTGCACAAGCACGAAGCTTTGGACCCCGATTCTTTCTCAAATGCCCTGAAACCCCAGCGTCCATCACCTCCTGTGTCGAAGCGGGAAGTGAAGGTCCCCGTGGTGAAACCCTAGGGTTGTCTGACGCCTCCTGTGGTATGGTAGCAAAAATGCCGGAGATGGGACTGATGCTTGTGAAATGCCCCCGAGAGGGAGCCGAGGAGGTCCGCAGAGCAATATGAGCCGAACCTATAACTGTCGAGCCCTGAGGGAGATAAGGGGAAATGAAACCAGACACCACCAAATATGAGTTCTGAGCATTCTTAGTTGCTAGGGTTTGGTCAACAGGTTTGAGCGGTGGGGCAATGAATGCCTGGGAACACGACAAGATAGTATGAGTAATGAGAACCGGGGGAGAGGCCGCTTCTTCAGGAAGGGTAATCGGTGAGATGTGAGGGTGAGTTATCAGAGGAAGGGCTTCAACCTCGTCGGTCAAATCGGACATGAAGGGGAAGAGACCAGAAATAGTGGTCCTAGTGGGTGTCCATGAGGGCACATCCTCCAAAGGGTCTAGGAAATCGCCCAGGTCATCCATGATTGTCGGGGGACATTATGACAGCTGCCAGAAGAGGACAGCGAAACAACAGCAAACCGTGGTTAGTCACCGGGAAGACCTGTAAACCAGATTGGGAGAGTGAAAATCGGAAACAGCTGGAGGTGGTAAAGGCAGATAACCGGAGCAGGTAAATGCAGGAGGGTGCAAGGGTTGAAAGCTGGTTAAGGGGGCAGGTGCAGTCGAGCTTCCATATCAATGTGCCGCCAGTAGTCGCGGCATCGAAACCCAAGACCGCCCCTCATCGAAAACAATCACCTCCCCATTTTCTTTTGTTATCGAATCTCTCAACTCAATTAATATTTTCAAATACAAATATAAATTTTTTTATTTCAAAATACAATATTAACATATATTTTATTATATATAATGTATTTTTTTTTGTTTCTACAATAAACAATATTTTAACTCCCTCTCTCAACCTACATGCACCTATTTCCAAACCCATCTTAAAATCCCTTTCATTATTTCACTCTCTCACCCTACTGACATTACTTGTCTTAACTTAATTATCCTAATTTGAAATTTGAATTCCTTTCTGTTTTTATCTAAGTTGGAAAATTCAAAACAATAAAATTAATTGATAAATAATATTAAAGTATAAATGGCTACTCTATTTCTTTCAATAATAGAAAAGACAGTGAGTACTAATCTTAAAAAAAAAATATATACATACAAAAATAATAACTTGGATTATGAATTTTTAAAATTTATTTTCTAAGTATAAATATATAATTTTTAATATTTTTTAAACAACAAAAAATATTATATTATTGAACTATATATTATTTTTTATAATTTATATAAATATAATACAATTAATTTTATAGTAATTTAAATTTAAGTTGAAATGTAATATTTTTTTATATTATTAAATATAAAACAAAATTAATATTTAACTTCCGTTCACACCTTTTGAATATTTGAAATTTCAATCTACATTGTAATTTATGATAAACGGAAATTTTAATATTTAATAAACATATAATAAAATTAACATTTAACTTTACTCTATATTTTCTGATATACTAAATTGATTATCCACATTAAAATACCTTTTACTTGATGTCTGCCTATTTTATATTATGCTCACATCAAACAATAAAACAATTCATAGCATATTGTTTAAGTTAAAATCTCTCGTCTAAGTCTTTGATGAACGTTTGAGAAACAAGTACATGAGATAGAAAGTATCCAATCGTTATACAATTTGCGATATTCACTTGCATTTGACCAATCATTTAAATTTTTCATACAGGTTGACTACTCCATTTACATTCAAAGTAATAATTCTGGCCATCATGTGCATAATGGTCTTCATCTTTGATAACTTTAACACTTCCATGCCACAAGCATAGATCAATGTACCATACATTTTTTCCTCATCTCCTTTACCTTCATTATGTCTTCTGTTCAGACATGTTCAGATATGCTTTCTTGTGTGTGGGGTTCTTTTCTCGGTGGATTTTGGTTTAACAAATAAGAATTTGAAATGTTACGTGACTAAAATGGTAGCTATGTTGTGAATTAATAACTTGAATTATTACTTTAATAGGTTTTATTACATCAGAGCAACCTTTCACTATTAACAAAAAATTATGTACATCTCTTGAATGAGAAACCCAAGGTGAGCCAACATACAACCACCACAGGCATTAACAAAACCCTCAAAACCCAACGGATGTTGGCTTAAGCCAAAACACTCGAACATACCATTAAAACATAATCAAATAGAATATCAAGGTTCAATGTGTTGTAAGGCTCACAAGTTGATACATAATCACCAAACCACTACATCCACAACTTGCAGGGCCTTATTGTGATCATTAGGTACAGAGCCGCAAACATTTATCCACCCCCTGCTATCAGGAATCATTAGCAAATTCTGAAGACTTTGGATTTTCATCCAAGATGAAAGGACCTAAGTCAGGAACTGTTTACCATTTCTAGTAGTGGCAGGAGGCCAGTTGCAAATGTGCAGTCTCATATCATGCACTTGTCTACTAGCTTAGTGACAACCACTTCAGTGTGATAAAGTTATTGGGGAGAAAGAGGGGTCAGGTGGCTCATGCCTTACTATGCGTGTGGTTCCATTCCAGAATCCCAAAAGCTATTACAGGTGGTCCATCTCCAAATTCAGAGGTTTTGGGATTACTATCCTAATATCTTTGGATGGATTTGAGCAATGACTCTTTAATTCTTGGAGTAATTTGAGTCTTTTTATAGAGAAGATCATTCAATTCTGTTTACTCCTGGAATAAATACATCCATTGTTATGCTTCTTTACCTGCAAAGCAATACCGAACCAAGAATATGCGCGGAAAAATACCGAGAACACAGAATATGTTAAGAAAATATACCCAGAACGTAGAATAGCAAAGATTTTATTACTCAAAGAGAAATGTTCACAGGCCTCTTCGAGGGGGCAACCTCCAATAGAGCAGAG
>APFE031139694.1:0-43272 GCA_000404065.3 Pinus taeda
AAACTAGCAGGGGCCAGACATGAGGGAAGATGACTAGCATGACTTTCTCCATCAGATCATGGCATGTCCCTAGCGAAATGCAGCTGAGTGAATGGAGCGGAACACCTAAAATTGAAATGCACAAAGAGTTTTGATCTTTGACGGAGGGCTGACCAGACTGACTCTAACAAAATGGATGTCAAAGAACTAAAGAAAGCAAGTGATGTCAAGGTCCAAAGAAGGGCACTAGTGGCGGATAAGTAGCAAGTGAGAGTGATTCAAACTCTGGGGAAGAAAAGGATGGGGCCCAACGAAGTAGGAGCAGTGAATGGAAAATCCTAAGTCGAAGATGAAGGAGAAGAAGGTGTTGGGAAAAGTAAGAGCAATGAAGGAATATGGAGGAGACAGGGAAATGAGGATGAACCTTCCCTACAGGTTGTGGAAGATGGATCGCAAGTACATGTTGCGACAGGGGAATCGCAAGAGAATAGGTCACATGGGCATGAAGAAGGAAAAAAAGAGGATATGGGCGACATGATGAGGAGATTATTCAATGAAGAAGAAGCATCTACTAAAAGTCAGTAGCAATTCCCTTGAGACGTAGGTAGCATTTCCCCTAAGCTCCCCCTGGTACTTTATCACAATCCGGAGAAATTTATTATTAACTTAGCTAAGTCAGTGTGGGCATATAGTGTGCGGGATAAATATCGAATCAAGTTCAACATCAGGAGTGACACAGGAAATAGTAATATTAGTAATTTAGGATTACAGGGATCCCAGGAGTTGGGGAGAAAAGGGTCTATGCTAGTATCTCCTACCCAGATTAGTATGGTGGGATATTTTACCCGATATCCTAAATTTCCAAGGTGAGGAAAAAAGGATGTAGAGTAGCACTAGTATCTTTGTGAAGCTATTTGGAGGGCCCATCAGACTCCGAATAATGTAAGGGTAGTAGAATTCCAAATCACGCTAAGGGAAAGGGCTCTGCACTGGTTTATAAAGTGGGAAGAGCAAAATCAGAACCCCATAATAGATGATATTAAGAGAGGATTTGTGTAGGAATTAAAGGTGCCATAGACAGATGAACAAGGGCTATCAGAACTTTGTGAAATTAAGCAGAAGGAGGGGGAAACAACTTGGGAGCTCATCTAAAGGTTTAAGGATTCCATTTCCAAGTTGAGTTACACTCTGGACCCAAACTACCAGCGGGACTGGTTTATTAAGGCACTCTTGCATTTGACCAGAACACATCTAACACAATAGAAGACAGGAGCCCTCCAGGTTGCGTTGGAACAAGAATCACACATAGAAGCTATTGTGGGATACCCGCATGAGTACATGGGGGGGATGAGCCTGTAAGATCCATTTTTAGATCAATAGAACCAGATCACGACCTTGATAGAGAAAGTGAAAGATCTTCAGCTAGTGCGTCCAGCCAGACCCAACGTTTGGTGCACTCACTGCATGGTGGAGGGGCACATTGCGAGGAAATTCCTGAGGTTGTGGGGGATTAATCATCCTGGTGGGGTTGTGGGGTCGTCAAGAAACCCACCAACCACAGGAGTTGCGGGGTTAGGAGTGCAAGGGTCCTTCCTAAGGAGGAATAATCAAGACTTTTGTGAGATCTATAGGGCATATGGACACCTGCCATGGATGTGCCCCATTTTTCAAAAGTACTCTAACATCCCCAATAACAACTACTATGAGTTTTTCGCATCAACGACACATCACACCGATCAGTTTCATGCACTAGACACTCTAGTAGAAAGGTTGGACAAATCCATGTTTAAAATTAACAAGTCAAACCAAGGAGGATGAGGAGTAAGAACGAGAGGAAGAGGGCTTGTTAGGTGTTACATCTGTGACCAGGAAGGGCATGTTGCTAGAGAATGTCTGCTCCCAAGGAGACCATGGTGCTCACAATGCATAATTAATACCCATGCAATGAAGGATTGTTTGGAACTCATTACAAAGTGGGAAGAATGGACCGGACATAGAGGGACCAACATGGTGAATGCTAAAGCACGGATTGACGATGGCCTACCCACAACCAATATTAATATAGTCACTCGATGGGGGATGAAGACAAGGGAGGATTGCTATGCAGAACCCCCCTTAATCCTTAAAGTAGCGTCTCCACAGAAGGAGTATAAGCCTGAATGCCAAAAGCAGTACTATCAAGAAGAAACTAAGTTGTTCGAAGGGATGACTGTGAAGAAACAAAATAAAAGACCGCGAGATCACATGCTTGATAACACCCACCCGATTGGGGAATGGTTTAAATTGTTCTTGAAAATTGTTGAGGATGAAGGCATGTTGAAGGAGTTGAGAAAAATTCTAAAGGCTGTGGTATCCATGGAAGAACAAGTGGAACGACCATACACAAGGTTGCCAGAGAAGGCTTCCAAAAGAGTGAAACAAAACAAGAGGAGAAGCGACAAGCTGTTCTGAATCAATGCACAAGTGGCAGGATTCTAGATAAGGGACACCATGTTAGACTTAGGGTTGGATGTAAACATCCTACCTAGGAAAACCTGGGAGGCAATGGGGGAGCCTCAACTAAAATACTCACCAACTCAACTAAGAATGGAAAATCAATACTGCATATTACCAATTGGGAGATTGGAGAACGTAGAGGTTGATGTGGCATGGGTGAATATGCACACTGAATTCGAGGTGATAGACATCGTGGTGGATAAGGACCCATACGTGGAACTCCTGGGGTTTGATTGGGCATATGAGAACTATCCATTCATAGACCTAAAGAAGGAACTAATGATTTTTGAAGCAGGTAGGCTAAGGGTGATCCAACCGTTAGACCCCTACCAAGGATCTAGGTTCACAGAACCAACAGATGACAAGGATGAGCTAGGAGGGTTAGACCAACTATACATGCTCACAGTAGGGAAGAGGGACGACTACATCAACCCCACAGCCAGAGGATTATTAAGCTGGAATAGTATCCAAATCTCAGAAAATGGTTCAAAAGATGCATGGGATGCATGGCAGTAGGGGGATACGAACTAGACACTAGAGGTGTGAAGTGATAAGCTGAGTAAACCGGGGAGAAATGGAGATAGCTGACTACTCGATGTATCATGGCCTTGAACCAGTGGACACCTTCTTAGACAGAGTAGACCAGGAAATGATAGAGGATCAAAGGAGCTCCTTTCTAAGTATCGACCTCATGGAAACTCTAGAAACATGGTGGAAAACACATTGCATTACACTAAGAGACTGGGTGAGTGTCAAACAAGCCATGAAGGAAAGATTTTCCTAGGATGAAGATCGGTCAGAGGATAAGGAAAGATACAGGGGGGATTCAAGTCTTGAGAAGCACATCAAGGATTGCATAATGAATTGGAAAACAAAGGAATATCGAAGGATCGATGGGTACACACATTTATACCTACCCTTGGAAGTGTCCCCCGAGCTTGGTATGTCCAAGAGGAGCTCTGTTGGTAGACAATAGATTGGGATATTGTGGAGGTACAGTTTTTTAGCAACTTCTCATTTGGAGGCAACGAGGCACTCCAAGTAATAAAGGGAGTTATGTTCACACTAGAGCCATTGGTTGAGGGAGGGACGCATGAAAATTTTCTACAGTATCTGTATGAAATAGAGTCGCCAAGATATGCAGCATGTGATAGGGTAGACGCAAGACTAGATGACGATGACAGGTTGGAGGGACTGAGATGCCTAGCCTTCAGGGAAACAAAAGGGGAGAGGGACATCTAGGAAAGCCCCCTAACAGAAGGTGATCACCTTCTACCAATGAAGTTGAGGAAGAAAAACGTTGGGTTAGAGGATAATCCCAAGATAGCATCAGTGGGAGACTAATAGGACGAGCAAGCCACCAAAGAAATTTTCAACCTACTGCACGAATATCAGGACCTATTCCTAGCTTCAGTGGCAGAACTGAAGGGAATAAAAGGAAACATTGGGGAAATGAAAATTTTCTTAACATTGGATGCCCGACCAGTGAAACATAGGCCATATAGTTTAAACCCAAGGGTGAAAGAGAAAGTTAAGAAGGAAATTGACAAAATGTTGGAGGCAAGAATCATTTTTCCAGTGGATGAAGTTGAATGGATAAGCCTGGTAGTTATTTATAACAAGAAGGATGCAACCCAAAATAGAGTATGTGTTAACTACAGAAGCCTGAACAACGCATACCCTTTAGTGATGAGTTCTTAGACAATGTTGTAGGGAACGAAGCATATTTGTTCACAGATGGGGTTTAGGTTACCAGCAAGTTAGAATAGCTGAAGAAGATAAAAGGAAAAAAAAAATCACTATGGAGAGGGGGTCATATGCATACAATGTGATTCCATTCAAACTAAAGAATTCAATAGCAGTCTTCTCAAGGATTGTCATAGCTGCATTCCAAGATTATATTCATAAATTTCTAGAATTTTACATGGATGAATGGACGATATACAGTCTTTTGAAAAAGCACACCAACCTATTAAGAATAATGTACGAAAGGTGCAGACAATTGCAGATCTCTTTAAATCTCAAGAAATGTACCTTTGCAATCCCCTTTGGAAATCTACTAGGCCATATCATCTGCAAGGATGGAGTATGTGTATACCTTGCAAAGGTTGTAGCAATTATCCACATGGAACCACCGTGCAACGTAAAACAACTAAGAAAAACTCTAGGTCATATGGGGTACCACAGGCGATTTATCAGGAATTGCGCATCCATTACAACTCTAATGGAAAAATTACTGAAGAAAATGGAAGAGTTCATTTGGACTGCAGATTGTCAGACAACCCTGAATAACTTAAAGGAAAGAGTGGTAAGCACCCCTATATTGGTGTATCCTGATTGGAACAAAATGTTCCATGTGCACATTGATGCATTAGGAATAGCACTGGGAGGGGTCTTGGCACAACCAGGGGAGAAAAACATGGACCATCTAGTGTATTATTCTAGTAGAAAGCTATCTACTGTGAAAAGAAACTATTAACAACCGAAAGAGAAGCCTTGGCAATGGTTTACTCTCTCCAAAATTTCAGACACTATTTATCGGGCACACCATTCAAATTATTGACATACCATTTGACACTCAAGTATTTAGTAAACAAGCTAGTACTAGAAGGGATAATATGCCCATGGTTGTTACTGTTCCAGGAATTTATGTTTGAAGTAGTGGTAAAGCCCATCAGTCTTAATGTGGGACCAGACCACTTATCGCAGCTGGAAATAGGGGAGAATGGAGCAATGGATGATCGATTGGCCAATGCCGATTTGTTCCAAATAGAGGCAATCCCAGACCACCTGGAATACATTGCGTCATTGTTAACAACTGGTCACTGCCCAGCAAGATACATAGCAGCACCGAGATGACACTTAGTATTTAGGGCAGTAGATTATGAGTTGATCACAAGACACCTCTACAAGATGGGCTTAGATCAAATACTAAGGCGATGTGTCCTTCAGCATGAAAGGAATGATGTCTTATGGGAGTGCAACGTAGGGGTCGCAGGAGGTCATGTAGGGGGGAAGGCCACCGCAAGAAAGATACTCCACGCAGGAGTATGGTGTCCAACTATCCATAAGGATTCTAAAGAATTTTCGAGGACATGCGATGTTTGTCAAAGGGTTGGGAAGCCTTTGCGACGTGATGAGCTACCTCTACACCCGGTCCACACAATGCAAATCTTTGATAAATGGGTGGTAGACTTCATTCGACCCATTTCTCCACCAGTGAGAAATTCATGAGGAAGGTACATCATAATAGAAATAGAATACCTCACAAGGTGGGAAGAAGTGGCACTCGTAAAGGACTGCATAGTAGAAACAACAAGGTTCATATTTGAGAACATCATTTCACGGTTCGGATGCTCGAGGAGCCTCACAAGCGACCAAGGCATGCATTTCCTGAACGAGAACATTGATTTTCTGCTAAAGACATTCATGGTTCAACATAGCAAGAGCAGCCCATACCACCCACAAGCCAATGGTGTAGTAGAAGCATTTAACAAGGTACTGGAGAAAGGCCTAACGAAATTTGTATCTACCAATAGGGACAACTGGGATGAAAGAATACCTGTGACTCTATGGGCATATAGGATGACAGTAAAGAAACTCCATAAGGAAACTCCATTTCAACTTGTATATGCAAGGGAAGCGGTGGTACCAGCAGAATTTATACTACCTAGCATGTTCATCTTAGAGGCAATGGGAATGAAAGACAACAATGCCTTATGAGATAGACTAAACTAGCTGATGGAACTTTACGAAACTCGGTTTTTAGCATAATTCCATCAACCAGTGGAGCAACGAAGAAAAAAATATTGGCACGATATGCATATCAAGAGGAAGTCATTTGAAGTTGGGGAACAAGTGCTCCTTTACGACAGTAAGTTGCAAAAGTTCCCAGGGAAATTGCAGATGCATTGGTTGGGTCGATTCATAGTAATATAAATAAGATATTCGGGCGCAATAAGGCTTGCACAACTCGATGGATTCTTACTGCATGGATGGGTGAATGGCACATGCCTGATTCCCTTCCACAACTCATAAAAAAAAAGGCAGCAAATATCAATAAGGTTTTGGAAAAGTCTTGGCATATCACAACCCCTTTGTGATCGGGAGGAAGTAGCTTTAGTGGACACACATGTAGTCCCAGTCAGTAGAGTCAGTGGTGGGGTAGCTTCAGTGGACACACATGTAATCCCAGTCTGTACAGTCAGGGGCCACATACGTAATCCTAATTAGCAGAATACACATAGGCATGCACTTTTTCCAACATTTATGATCACACAGATATCTGTTCTCTCCATCGTACCAGTAGTCATTTCCTAATTAAGTAACTAAATAAGCAATTGTCAAAGTAGGAGCCACAATATTTTTTCCCATTAAGCATAAATTTAGTTAATAAATAAACCCATCACGGAAAAATAAATACGCCATGTAGCCCACTCTGTACCTTCTAGTCCATGACAGGGTTGTCACATCCAAGTCGGCTAGTGATGGCAAGGTCTAGTTAAAACACATGGGAAAATTGACAAAGTAATTAGTTATTAAGGCCTCATTAGTGAGGGAATGTCGTATCAGGGTCGGCTACTTAAGTCGCAGAAGAATGAAGGGAATTCCATAATTCCAATTGCAGACAAAAGAAGAGTTATAGGTTTTCTCTGAAGAACAGGTGCAGAGACCAAGCAGGAAGCCTCCAGTGCAGATAATTTATCACAGGAGAATGGAGATGGTGAAAGGACTCATATCAGTTCCACAGGAGACAATGGATGCACGAATTGAAACGGTCGATAATCTATATGGCAAGTATGACAAGGCAAATTTGATAAACGATGACTTCACACACTATTTCCAATTCTCAGCCATGAAAAGAGAGGTTTACGCGAAGGATTTATAGAAGGAAGATGGCACCAAGTCCTCCAGGGTTAGGAAAGAATTTAAGGGAATATAGAGATCAACAATACTCCATTTGAGGAGCCTACCTATGTTTGACACTCAATTTGTTGCGATGCAGTGTACCAAGCTATTAGTGAGAAGGACGCATGGAGGATCACTGTGGCTGGATAAGGAGTACCCCATCCATGTGGAAGATATCAGTCGGCTCACAGGACTGGTTGAGGGTGGAAATGCAGTTAGACTGCATTCCAGACAGGGGCTAAGTGGGGTAAGAAGTAGAGTGAAGACAACATTTATGCCAAATATGGGACGAGTGGGGCAAGAGAGGAGTGAAGCTAGATAAGATTAACAAAGATGGCATTAGATTTTCCTGTTACCTAATTGTAGGAAAAACAATGCAACACTTCACAGAGAAAGAATGCACCTTGGATGCAATCTCAGTTGTGAAACATTGTTGCTGAGGGGAAGTGCTCAACTGGTCAACATTTCTTCTCAATGAGCTATTTGAAGCATGTGAAGACATGTACAGAAGGAGTGCTAGGTTCATGTTCAGATATCTATTGATGTCATCGGCGATGTGGAAATAGAGGCCACCGAAGGAGAGGGAAATGGAACCCATCCTCGAGGGCCAACCAATTGTGCTCCAGTATGACCCATGGAAGGCATCAGGAGACCCCAGCATGAAAGTGATTAAAGAGATAACCTTTAGAGATTGGTATGAGTAGATGCTGGCGACCATAAGGTCAATAGAGAGGATATCCAAGGCTTTGTTAGATGAAGTCTTAGAAGACCTTTGGTTTGGGGCCTCCCATGCGCACACATACCTGAGACCTAGGTGTGTCCACCATCAAACGTTTAAGATGAGACCACTGAAGTTTGTCCTAACTAAGAAAGCAGTACATAGAGAAGTGGCATCATGGCTGGGAGTGACCTTTGTGATAACGGAAGGCAAGCATAAATACCTCTTTGGAACACTGACACTATAGGGGAAAGGGGAAGATGGGGTGGAGAGCAATTGGAAGCAGCCAGCTGAGGAGAAAATTGAGTCGATGGTGCTCCAGATGGAGGAAAGGATGTTCGAACTCCGATGAACACTTGCTAGATTCAGGTCAGGTGAGAGCAACTACCCTACCATATTCCAGGGCTCCACCATGTTTTCTCCTATCATAATGAAGCTGATGGCCATGAAGCTCCCAACAAGAGTAGCCCAAGCCCCCTCCCAACCCATGGTCCCCAAGCCCAAGAAAAAGTGAGTCACCCACACCCCAACTGTCAAAAAACCAAAAGTTATTCCACCAGCTCTGATCGTCGACCTCACTGTAGAGGTCAAGAAATCAATCCCCGTAACCACCATAATTGAAGAGATCCCCACCACCACCTCCATTGCATTGCATCAGTCATGAGGGTCATCCCCGCACACTCCCTCAACCTTTGCGACCCTATCTGAGACCCTTCAACTTCGCTGACGAAGGACAATTGTGGGAGTAGAATTTTAGTCAGTCAGACTGACAGAGGGCACCACTCTTACCACCAGGATGCAACCAATGAAACTCACATCCCCGATGCTTGGGTTGGACCCACCACAAGGGGTAAACTTAGATGCCAATCTATAGAGGGAAAGGGTTGAGCCGTACTTCCCACCTTTCCCTATAAGTCTTATAGTCCACTCGATTACTAGCATCATTCCACCCCCTCCACATTTCACCTCTCCATCACAACAAACCCATTTGCCCGCCTCCCATTCCAAAAAATTGATTTCCAGTGGCCTACCCCTACAACAACAGTTCTGAGACCCTAGCACAATGCAGGCCGAGATGCTCCAGCACTAGTTTTCACCGCAATTGTTTTCATTTATCTAGTAGGGAGTACACATGGCTGAAAGGATCCATGAGGACCTAGCGTAGGAACATGAATAACAATTGAAGCAGTTGCAAGCAGTGATAGAAGAGCGTGATCACCTGCGGCAAGCAAACACTGGATTGCAGGCGGTGACAGAAGAGCGTGATCACTTGCGGCAAGCAAACACTGGATTGCAGGCCCAGGTCTACTGAGTCACACAATGGTTCAGATCACTATGGATGACCATCATCGAGGCAGATACCAAATTACCGAAAGACATGGCTACGTGCACCCTAGTCAGTTGTTGCGACCACATTCAGACGACATACTTGCACCTTGTAGCTAGCAATGCTGAGATGAAGAGGAAATTGGAGACCGTGGGATCTTCACTACCAGATCTAGTGGCAATTTACACGAGGACAATCAAGGGAAAGGTCAGGGAACTGGAAGAAAAGAAGCAAGCTTTAGTCGACACCCTTGCTAATGGATATGCCTTGATGAACAATGTCCATGACTAGTTTGGTAGTTTGGCACTGAAGAACCACTTGGTTTACCCCCTTAGAGAGAAAATACAGACCCTGTTTTCTAGCATGAAAGACTGTACAAATCTTGGCCAGTTGTAGTAGATCAACGATCAAATTGACACCCTTCAATCTCATGTTGATGGAATTGAGTAGGAGTCCGCGAGGGTGAAAAATATAATCAGGGATCTGCAGCAACCGGTTCGAATGCAGGTGTTACTTCTGAAGGAGTTGTGTGACTCTAGCGGGTAGCAAAGGAGTGACCTCGAAAGCCAGCGGTCATCGATGCAATTCTTGGATGGTGGGACACAACCATTCAAAATTACACAATGTTCAAGAGTAGACCACAACATCTGTTCTGGAGTTGGAGCTTTCATTTGGAGTGGGGGAACCTCAAGAGCAAGAAGGTGCAACAGAAACAGATGCCACTCCGCAAGAAATGATCGAAGCAGAAGAAGCACCCACACATTATACAATAGAACCAGTGCAAGTAATAATGTAGCCACCACCTGCAGTATCAGCAGGACCAACAGAGGTTGAAATGACTTGTCTCAGGGATGAGTCAAGGAATTATGGTCGGGGCCTGTTGGGTCCTTCGTTTAAATTTTGAAAAGGTTTTGACCAATTTTGGTTGACCAAGGGACAAGAAGGAAATGGGTGGCAACAACGGTTGGTTTGCAGAACAAGTAGTTGCGCAAGAGTTGCGGCAAGGTGGCAGCAAAAGGCAAAGGTAGCCGAGGGGATGGGAAGGTGGAGAAGCAGTTGAGGGGAAGAACAGTCGAACAAGAATTGGTAGTCTAGGTAATAGAGAAGGATATAAAAGGAGAAGAATAGGAAAGGAGCAGGGTTGGATTTAGCAAGGCTAAGGAGAGGATCACCAGAGTTGTGAAAGGAGGTGAAATGATCCCTAGTTGCGGTATATTTAGGGAAGGTTGCAAGAGCCTAGAAGACATGGTCCTTGAAGTTGAACCGAACCTATGGAATTGAGCTGGGTATTTCATGTAGTTGTTTTCGACAGAACGAGTTATATTGTAATGTTTTTTGTTAAGATTAATATAAAGACTTGCTAAGATTGGTTTTGGCTTGTGATGTATCTTGGCCCTGTGTATGATGAATCTTTAAATTTTTTAATGTCTTATCAATTGTATGTAATCGGTAGTCATTATATTATCACGAGTATGTTGTTATCTCTGTGTTATATATAATGTGTCCATATATGTGATCAAATCCAATCTGGTTAATACTTTCTTGACTCCATGCTGAACCCTTCTCCCTTTTGGTCGCAGCGTGCCTCGGGTCAGACTCCTTGCCCTTTGGGGTAAGGTGAAAATGTTGGCATTGTCCTAGACTACATCAGACAATTGTTGGCCTCATATGCTTGAACCCATGGTCTTCCCCTTGATGACTCTTTCAAGCCAATAGCCTTAGCCCCATATTTTATTGTTGACCCTATTTTATTTATTGATTACTTTTCTTTGAATATATATTATATATATATATAATATATATATATATATAATATATATAATGATCTTCTCTCGATTAGGGTCTTGACTCCTTTTATAATTTTTTACTTCCCTCTCTTTGGAGTTTGACTTTGACTTTTTTTTGGGTTAATTATATTTTTTTTATTATTTCCCATTAATAGAATGTTTTAATAATATTTGATATTAATAAATTAATTTAAACATTATTTTTCAAAAACTAGTTGTTTACTACAGTCGTTACTTATTAATACTTGCTTTTAATAAATTAATATCATAATTTAAATATTATTGTTCAAATATAGTCATTACTTGAAATTATGGTCTCTACATTGCTCTCTATTGAAGCCTTTGCCATGGTCTACCTCTTCATCTAGTCTTGATGATGAACCACACTTGTTGGCTCGAAACGCGTTGGCCAAAAATTTCTCCTATGTGATTTCTATTGAAATACATGTAATCTATTAACACTTTGATTTTGACATAAAAAATTAAAATTTTTCATATGGCCCTGATACTCAAGCTATCAACGATTTATTTTACAGATTCAAAAAACTAGTGCTGATACTCCAACTGTCAGCACTTTTATTCAACAATTTACAATTGGTGTTGACAATCTCACTGCCAGCACCTTAATTTTTTTCGAATAATAAAAGTTCACACTGCTGAACTTAAAATTATGAAGATGAAATTGAGATAACAGCTGGCTCTAGTGGTGATGTTTTCCTCCCTGTGAGGCAACAAAGAATCCACAGCTCCAATTCCTAATCCATTGGGATGCTCCCAATATTTTTGTGACCAGTACCTTTTCTTGAACTAAACCCAAACTGAAACTGTACAAACTGAAATGCATACCAAACTAAAACTACTACAAAATATGTTCAGAATGTTGAGCTTATTCATCTCACCTACCTACTTTAAATTGCTGAAAACTTTATTGGATCTAGTAATTTCAAAATTATCATTTAGCAAATTAAGTAGCTGATCAGACAATGGGACTTCTTGACCATGCTTCAAAAAAATGAAAATTGAACAATATAATGAAATTGACAATTGTCTATAAATCTACTTCTCACAGTAGAGACATGGTTGAAAATTAAAGCTCAAAAAGTCTTCCATATAGTTAGCTACAAGATCATAAAAGTAATGTTTTGTTTGGTGATCTTCAAGGTAATCCTTAAATGGACTATTATGGTTGGTCTATTCATGTTGTGTCTTTATGTCAAACCATTGTTCTAACTATAATTTTTCAAATTCCTGTTAAAAACAAGACATTCTTCAATCATGAGAAATGAGGGAAACACTACCTCCTTTTGTGTTAGCTAGAAAAAGCTTTCAAAATATTGATTCTAGTCTCTGAAGTTATGGGTCTATATTTGAGACTCTAAGACCTCAACATATTTCTCAATTTTTATAATAAATGTTCTAAGAAAATAGGTTTTATCTATGGAGGAACATTTGCATGAATTTAAATAAATATATTAAAACATTGAAAAAGCTTTATCAATCTGATCATCATGAAAATTGTCCCAATATTCCTTAAAACCTTCAATAGAAATAGGATTTGCCACATACTGTCATCTTGATTTATTAAGAAAATGGAGATATAATTTAAACTCTGAATTCTTTGGATAGTGGAGTCACCATGGATGTCCTAAACTTTGGACTATTTGACAATGGATTCACCAGGTGAATGGTGTGCAACTCCTTTGTGTTTGACCTTTTTTTCACCATAAAAAGTTAAATTTGGTCATTGTCATTCTTCTGGGATACTAGCTTAAAGATTTCTCCTCCCCGAAAACAATGGTAAAATGTTATCGCTTATAAAAATCCCTAGATATAGAGGGAAAAAACTAAGGAAACCTCTAAATACTTTGGATTAAAAGTTAGCCCTTCAATCTAGAGAGGGATCTCTCCTTAATACTCTACCACTCACGGTCACTTAAGAAATAGGCTTACAAGCTCATTGGCCATATTTAATTGAGGGGAACTAAGGTTGGTTGGAATATAGGAAATTTCACCATTGGGCATGGAGTTTGACCCAATCAATCTTATGTTAACCATTGGTTCAATGAACGAGTATAAGAAAAAACAATATAGCAACAACTCCTTTGACAATTTTTAGAAATTAGAGAATAACAAAAAATAACATAACACCTCAAGGAACTACTTCAATCTACTACTATAATCTTTAGATGAAAAAAAAGTAATAAATACTTGAATAAATGAATATGGAGCACATAGATACGAATTGTAACTCAAAAAATTTGTATTCAAATATCTAAGAACATATAAAAGTCAGAAAATAGGCAGGGAGTTATAAACACGTGAATTTTTACCACTGCTCACATAAACTATTGTATCATAATATTTGATCACACACACACACACACAGAGTACACAACAAGGTTTTCTTTCAAGAAATTATAAGCCATGTTACATTACATAGCCTTTCCTAAATAATTGAAATAACATCCCAAATTGTTTCTATGTCTATGGAAACAATAACATAATAATAATAATAATGAAAAACGAATGATAATTTCAAATAAATCTCCAAGGCTTTCGAATTGTTGGAGTTATTGGTCTAAGGTTGGAATTTCGCGCTTGATATATGGGATTTGGCAGCCACATATGTTCTCACTCATTTGATTGTTGGGTATACTTAACTACTACAAGGTATAAACCTAAATATATGTTGAAAATCATGTCAACTAGTTTCCACATGTTGAACTTGTCTGTTGATATTGTGCTTGAAATCTGGAATGTGATCTTTTCCCTTAAATTAATAAAGAAAATCTACACTAAATTTTGGAGTTGATCCTTGAACACAATTGTGCATTTGAATACTAAGGTTCTTCTTGAGGATGTGGATATGATTTCCATCTATTAATTTTATTCCCAATTCGAATTGATGAGGTGGCTCATCAACACCTATCCATGAGTTTTTTTGTTGTTGTTGTTGTTGTTGTTGGTGAATTCCTAAACAATTGGCTTCAAAGAGCCATTCAAATCTACAAATCCATTATAGTTCTACAAAATATGAGAGATGTTTTGTTAATGGGTTCGTTCCCGATAAAAAACTCTTTTTGTATTCAAAAATATGTTCCCACTTGTTCAGAAACTGTGCTTGAGGTTACTATCTTTTATAGGGAAAAGCAATCTAGAAAACATTTTTTTTGTCAAGTGAAAACAAAAAATGCTTTGGCACTTTTTTCCTTTGACTGTTGAGTTTGTGTCATTATGTTTAGATTAACCCTACACAATATAACTTCCATCATCTAGAAGCACTTGAGATTAAACGTGACAATAAATCAGTCATACATAAAAATGATTAATTACACCACTAGTTTACCATGAGAATTACCCTTTGTCAGTAGAAATATTCCAATTTAAAATCATGAAACAACATGTCAACATTTTTTTAGCTAACACTCTCTTTATCAAGTTCCCACTCATTTACTGACATGTAATTTTTCAGTGCTTTGGCTTTGACATAAAAAAATTAAATTTTACATTCAACAATGATAGTCCAGTTGCCAACACTTTATTTTACAATTTTAAAAAACTGGCATTGATACTCCAACTTTCAACACCTTTATTCAATATTTTACAATTCGTGTTGACAATCCCACTGTCAACACCTTAAAATTTTTCAAATAAAAAAATCACACTATTGAACTTAAAAGTATGAAGCAAAATTGAGAAAATAACATGGGCACCCATGCCAGGTGGGCACGCTGGCATGCCTAGCACAAGACGCCCCCATGGGTGCTAAGCGTACCTAGCATGTAAGGCCCCCATGGACGTCCAGGTGCCCTGCCTTCATGCAGGTGCGAACTTTCACCTTTTTGTGCAAATTAGTGAACATAAATCATTAGATCATTAATGAAACAAAATATTATCATTTGTTATTTCCATGCTCAATGACAAATATCCAATTATAAACCAAATTTTAACATCTAAACGTTAATTTACTTAATTTTCTAAAAATCATTATAAGACTTCCTTGTGGGAACTCTGTTCATGGGCAGTCATGGTCTGGAATATCTTCTTTTATGTAGGCATCTCTTGCCAAGTTGTCTTGACCCACCAACTCGTCACATGAGGCATCCCTACCAGGTGAGCCCCCTAGCATGCCTAGTATGTAATGCCCCCATGGGCATCGGGCACCCTTACATGCCAACCACATGATGCCCCTATGGGCTTTGGGTGCCTTGGCGTGCCCAACATGTGACACCCCCATAGGCATCAGGAGCCCTGGTGCGTCCAGCATGCCTAGCACACAACACCACCATGGGCACCTAGATACCCTGACTTCATGTGGGTGCATCTAGGGCATGAGCATTTTTCGTGTTGTGTAAATCAGTGAACACAAATCATTATCTTATCAATGAAAACAAAATATTATTATTTTTTATTTCCATGCTTAATGATCAATATCTAATTATAAACCAACTTTTAACACCTAAAAAATAATTTACCTTATTTTCTAAAAATCATTATGAGACTCCCTTATGGGAACTCTGTTCATGGGTAGTCATGGGCAACCATTACTTATTTTGTGTGGGCACCTGTTTCCAAGTCGAGACGACCCACCAAGTTGTCGCACGGGCACCGCTGTTAGGTGGGAACCCTAATGCACCCACCACGTGACACTCCCATGGGTGTCAGACGCCTTGGCGTGCCCACACACAATGCCCCCATGGGCATCTGGCGTCCTAGCGTGCCCAAAAAATGATGCCCCCATGGGTTCTTGGGCACCCCACCTTCATTCACTCATCAATGACAAAAAAATATTATAATATTTTAGTAGCATGTTGCATAATCAATCAATTATAAACTAAATTTTAACACCTAAACATTACTTTAGTCAAATTTATAAAAATCATTATGAGACCCCTTGGTGGGAACTTTATTCATGGGAATTCATGGGCCAAACTTACTTCTTTTACATGAGCACTCTTTGCCAAGTCGTTTCAACCCACCAACTCATCACAGAGGCACCCCTGTCAGGTGCATGTCCTCATGTGTCTAGTTCGCAGTGCCCAGGTGCTCTGCCTTCATGTAGGTACGTCTAGGGTGCGTGCGTTCACCCTGTTGTGCAAATAAATCAACCAAAATAATTAGCCCATCAATTACAACAGATTATTATCATTTTTTAGCACGTCCATGTTGTATAATCAATTAATTATAAACCAACTTTTAACACCTAAGCATTAATTTAGTCAATTTTCCAAAAATCATTATGATATACCTTGGTGGGAACTCAATTCATGGGTAGTCATGGGCCGATATTACTTCAAAATTCTACTCGAACATCACTTTTCCTCGTTAACCTGTCACCCAACTCATCTGATATGTGTCCTTAACAAATCATTAAAGTGAAAATTGGAAATTATGGTATAAACATAAATGAGCTTCTTTTCATTTCAACAATAATATATTCTCTAATTAACAAGGACAACCACATGAAGGTGGAAGCTCATATAGCCCCTCCCCCCCCACATCACTCTCAATTCCCCATACCCAATCTATATACTATAATATATTTGAAAGAAACACAGTAACGTTCGAACATAAAAACTAAGAAAATAAAAATTTAAGTTGAACGAAAGAGAACAAAATAATTGAAAACATGTAAATACATACATTGTACTTTTCAACATTTTGATATCAGTAATATTCTTCCTCGTCCATATCATCATTTGTATCATCCAATTCATAATTCATATACAAAATATTCACCATATCATCATCATCATCACCACCATCAATATCATCATCTGGAAAATTCTCTTATACATTTGGTTCAACTTCTTCAAGTTCTTCATCTGACAAAATTTCAATATCATATATTTCATCCAAATTAACATTTTCTTAATTAACATATATTCCTTGAAATTCTTCGACATCTTCCTATGACATTACATGAGCCCCCTACTCTACATCATCTTCTTCTTTAATTCCATATTCTTCTGCTACATTATACTTTACGACCCTTCCTCTAGGATCATATCTAACAACATATGACAAACCCTCTTTATCTGGAATGTTTACATAAAATACCTATTCAAATTAGATTGAAAGAACATATCGCTCTAATCATGGCTTAAAATTCCTTGTATCAACCATTGGCAAATTCACTAGCATATTGAATAACATTTCTATCAAGGCCGCTCTCAAGTATTTGTAGCCCAAACCATTTGACATCGAACAAAACTATTTTGAAGGATTCAAGGTCAAACTCAATCATATCATGTAGATATCCATAAAGTCATTTCTCAAATAAATTTGGATGTCTTTCATGTTTAGAGGAAACATTAATAACTTGAAATATTGCAGTTTTCCCACTATTAGAAGTTTTCATCTTTTCATCCAACCTTTTGCTATGAAATTTTTGGCCATTGCACCATATTTTGTTGTGGTGTTTCAACTGAAATACATTAAACACATAAAAATTCATTGTCAATTGATAATCATGCATCTTTATACTTACAAAATTTAAAAATTAAGAAAAAAACATGCCATATGTTGCATCAATATAATTGTAAAAAAGCTTAGTATGGGTGAATATGCTTTCTTGATAATCTTTTAAACCATATGCTAAATCGATTTCCCTCTATGTAATATTGGTATCTCCACTACGTTAATCTTCTTTGACCAATGAAGACACACCATACCATAATAACCTATCATTATTAGCTCGTTTGCATCGTTCAATCCATACCTTCATCGAATATTTATTGTTCACAATGTATAAATGTATCGCATTCCAAACTCAACTAGATGTATTATAAAAATAAAACAATTCACATATATTATATTAGTTACCATGTTATACCTTTATAATAATGGATTATAAAGGAAGACTAAAAATTAAATAAGTACGATATACACAAAAATAAATAAGTCAAATATTCTATAAATCTCCACTATCTAGTTACATCTTACTTTTCGCATTCTACCTTTCCCCAATAAGTTCTCCCCTTCAAAATCCTCAATGGAGTTGACATTCCAAATGTGATCCAATACATTAATACCTTTTTCTATTTCATCACTATATTGATGAATATAAGCCATGGTTTGATATACCATATACCTCTCTACCATAGAGCCTTCAAGATGTGCTCTTTGTCAAACCAAAGCCTTCAGTGGTTTCAAGTACCTCTCAACCATCCACATTTTTCTTATGTGTACATGTCCACACTTTTCAATCTCCTCGACTTGGTGTATGAGGTAGCATTCTTGTGCATTGAAAAATTTCGGAGGTAGATACTTTTGCATTTCACACATTAGATGAGGAATTTGTTTTCTCCAATACTTTATATCTTCTTTATCAATTTCTTTAGATGACAAACGTCTAAAAATGAAGTAAGCAAATCACAAGTCTCAACTAAAAAGGAATAATATAGTACATGATGACAAGAAAAACACATGCAATGAAAATTATGCGACACAACAATTTCTTGAAAAAATTACACTTTGAACATAAATCTCCACTTACCTTGTGTATTTTCCAAGATCATATATAACTTGTTTGACATTGTTGTGAAATGTTTTTGGGACATATAAAGGTAGAACATATCGGAACAAAAATAATGGTTGATCATGATTTTTTCCTAAATTAGTATAAAAAAACACTACTTAACAATATGTTTCACCAATATATAAAATATATATATACACCAAAATAAATACCTTAATGAAAGTATGCCAATCATGAACTTTTACCCCACCTAATTCACCTTTCTTTGTTAGGATATTCTTTATGTTAATCCAGTTGGAAACTTAATTTTTTCAATAACCTCTTTAACATGCTTGATTTTCTTCTCTATCAATAACCATGGAAAGGTAGTTATATTTTGTCTCTCTCCATTATTGTTTGAATGAATCCTACTTTGCAATGCATGGTCGGCCTCCATAATGTCATTAGAAATCTTGACAATTTCTTCTTTATCTCTCCTTCCATCTAAGGTTTGCCATAAGGTGTTTGTTACATTCTCCACGATGCTCATTGTATCAAACAAATGAACAATTTCTAGGTGCTCATAGTAGGGGGTCTATTGAATTTCTTGAGATAACTTTTCATTCCTTTTGGAAGTGCCCTGTTATTAATGCCTTCACGACCTTTAACGTGAATAATAGATAAAGATATTATAACAAAAATATAACATGTGAATTAGTAAAATGAAGGAAATCCCATAAAAATATAAAAGAATCCACAAATGTAATCCAAACATATAATGTATATTGATACATAGACAATTCCATCCATACCTTGAGAGACTATTATATTGCAACTTCCATGCACGAGATGTCATTCTCCATGGTATTACTCTAGTCTCTTCCTTCTCATTGAAAATATGTTTTTCATTACTTCGGTACCTATGGTTCTTAGAAAGGAAGTCCCTATACTCATCAAACACCTCCTTTCCTAAGTTTCTTGAACGACGATATTTAATCTTAGGACCACAAAATGGACAAGCAAATTTACGGTTTTTTTAAGACCTGTAAGAGATGGAATAATTTTTATATCAATTATTTTAAGTATGTATAATGAAGGTTGAACTATTTAAAAAACATACTTGAAATGAACTTCATAAAATTAAACATTATTAAAGTGTAGGACAATGTTATAAAAAGCCACACAAATGTGTTAGCCCTAGGGCATCATGAATTGTCCATATGAGCATTACATGGAATTTAAATATTGTTTTTGCAACTACTGGTCTAGAGATATCATAAATAGTGACATCATTCCATAGATCCACTAACTCATTGATAAGAGGCTCGATATATACATTCATATCTTTGACTTGGTACTTACCTAATTGATTGAACATACAATATATAATTACTACATATATGAGTAAATAAAAAAATTTATAAGACATAATTATAAGGCATAATTGAATATATATGAGTAAATTAACAAAAAAATATAGGACATAATTATGAAATAAACAATAAAAAATAAGATGTAATTATGCTAAAACAATTTATTCTAAACAAATTAATACCTAGAAAAATCATTCTCAACGTTATGTGCTCCATTTTTATTCACTTCCATGGTGGAATGTTATTGTTGATAACAAAAACGGGGCACACTGAGTAAGTAGATTTTCCCTCTCCAAATGGATTAACACCGTTAGTTTCTAATGAAAGCCTAAGATTACAAGGTTTTGTTATAAACTCTGCCCACTTTTCCTCTATATTCCTAAATGCAGATCCATTTGCAAGAATTCGAAGAACGCCATCTTCACTTCTATTCATTGCATGGTAATCCATAAGTTTTTCTACCCTTTTGCACCTGAAAAATTGTCATAGAAGTGTAATTATTGGAATATAACGAAGAACTTACGATGTACCTTTTTTGTTACTTTACCAGTTTGATAGCTACCCTCATCACATCTTAGGAATTTGTATTTCAACACATGTTCTTTATAATAGAGAACATCATTAGGGCATGCATGAATATCTTTCTACTCCATCCCAATATCTTTCATATTGACACGTAAATCTTGGTACATATGAAGTAAAAAATTTGATGGTGGTGAAAAAAAATCACCCAATAATATACAACATAAAAAAGTAGTATTGGTTAATGTACTAAACACTATTAATTGTACATATTGCATCCAATGAAATTATGTAGATCAATGTACTAACATTAAAAAAACAGAGAAAATAATTTCTTTATCATGTATATAGTACTAAATGTCACAAAATATATTACATACCTTAGAAGTTGTGTCATAGATATGTTTGACATACCATTCACTACCTTTAAGTTGACCATCAATAATAGAGCAGAGAGATGAGATGTTTTTTAGCCTTCAAAAAGAAGTTTAATTTCCATCTCAATTATAGGTAAATAAAAAGCATGGCCATCATACTCGTTGTCATCATCATCCATTCCAACATTATTAAATATCTCATGGATTAATATATTTTTCCCATCTTCTTAAAATATGTTATCCACGTCATTATTTTCCTCCATAGGATCATTAGTTTGATCCTCAATATTAATCGCTCTATCTTCTTGAACATGCACTTGTATTACAACCACCTCTTCCTCATTGAGCAATGCCCTAAGGGGGCTATACTATACAATTACAATCAATAAAGTAAATTACTATATATACAAAATATTGAAATGTTTATATAACAACAATTTACAAATATAATATACAAGGAAAATAAAGAAAACAAGGACAGAGATAAATGCAACTTAGTTGAGACCAAGAAAAAAGACAACAAATCAATGATGTTTCTTATGAAATTTATCAAGATATTTAAGAATATGTTGAAAATTTCTAAGGGAGATGTTACTTTTCTTGAAATGTAGGAAGTGCAACACTTTCTGCGATATACAGTCACGATCATAGTAAAAAAACATATTGATATTATTTTGCATTCATCATTGTAATGTCATATTCTTTCTTAATGTTATATTTTGCATAATATACATTAAATACTTATTAATAATGCTCCATAAAAACCCATGAAGAACCTTTAAATCCTCTAGGTCCAAATTAACCCCTAAATACTATACATTAACCCCTAGTACCTTAACCCCTTTCCCCTAATCCCTTAAATCCCTAAACCCTAATCCCTTCACCCCTAACCCATAAACCCTTAAACAATAACCCCTTATCCATAAGCCCATAAATTAATTAACTCCTAACTCGACCTAACCCCTTAAATAACCCTACCAAAAATAATCAAATAATATTTCTTGTGCACATGAAGATGATAACCTAGTTCAAACACCTCCCAAAATAATATTATAAAATACATTTACAATAGAAAGAGAATACAATTTACAATTCAAAGACATACAATCTAAAATACGATGTACATATAAACATTTAAAAAAATAATCTACAATACAAAGACATATAATAAATAACCTACAAATGGATGATATTCATGTCTGCCTTTAGCATGTTCATAGTCTCTACAATGGTTTTTAGTTGATTTTATTAGAATTATATTTTGCCTCAAGCCCCTACAATTTCTACAAGGGCAATAACATTTTTCATCCTTAGAATCCTTGATGTCAATCTCAGGTATCCTTGGTTTCCTTGAGGGATGTTATGTGACAATTTTTGTCACCAATATTTTAGTGATGATTTTTTTCAAAAATTAACCTCAAAATAAGCCTACAACCTTTCAAAACAGTAGAAACTAATATATGTAGTAAATATGTCAAAGTTATATTATGTAGGGCCTTACACACACCACACCACACACACAACACACAACACCATATTTAATAATATTAAGTTAATTTATTTAATTCGTTCAACCAATCAAAAGTGGTCCCATAATGAGACTTGTCTCATAGAAAGCCTAATGGTGGAATTTGAATTTATGCAATATTATTTACCATTTGTATGAAATTCAGACAAACACATTTTCATATTGGACTTAGTGTCGGCATATTCCATTGGGTTAAAATAAATACTGTCGTTATTCGACAGTAGTAATATTTTAGGAAAAAAACAAAAAAAATATTTAACTTTCGACACTTTCCTGATTTTATCCATTCCATAGATTTTTCTGTAGAAATTTCCGCCCAAATGCGTAGTGTTTGTGAAAATGTGAATGCCTTATCTGTTTCATTTTATTTTATGAATACTCTCTTCAAGTAATTGAAAGAGTGAAAATATTAAGGTTGTAATTAAAATATTTAGGAACCTCTTATTATTGATTTACCCCCCCCCCCCCCCCCCCCAAAAAAAACAATATTCCCTTATGCCTATTGGTTATGGAGTTTGGTCCTTTAGAACATTTAACCATTGGAAGGTAGATCCATAAGGGATTATATCTAGGCAAGAGATTCAGAATGATTACTCAAGAAAGATACCAGTCTTTGATGGGACAAACTATGCCTTTTGGAAATTTAGGATGAAATCCTATCTTATGTGTCGAGGAGTGGATGTTTGGAGCTCTGTATTATTAGATTATGTTGTCTTGGATGTCCTTCCCATTGATGTAGATGGTAAAAAATTGTATGGAAATAACACGAAATCCAATAATTTCATTCTCTTTGGGCTTAGTCAATCCAAACTCATAAAACTTATGCACTGCAAGTCTCCTAGGGAATTATGGGTCAATCTCAATTAGAGTCATGAAGGAGATGATAAATTCAAACAGGTCAAACTTCAAACCTTTAGAATGATATGTGTATGCTTAAAAATGAGTGAAGAAGAAAGCATAGCATAATACTTCTTTAAAGTTGATGAAGTAACCAATATGATTAGAGGACTTGGTGAAGCTGTCATAGAAGATAATTTTTCAAAATGTCTTAATATCTCTACCCATGAGATTTAATTCCAAAGTCTTTGCTATTGAAGAGATGTCCAATCTAAATAATCTCACGATGGACTAGCTACTTGGTACCCTCACAATTTATGAGATGAGAGTAGGAAAAGAGAATTTTGAACCAAAGGAGGTAGTGTTCAATGTGTCCAAGCAAGATAAGAAGCACAAAGACCATCAATATTTCTCCAGCTATAAGTAATTAGGAGTTGGCTCAATTTTCCAAGAAAATAAAGTGTGCCTCCGGAATGTATAAAGGGAGTTTTCCCTTTAAATGCTTTGATTGTGGAAAAGTTGGAAATTTTTCATCAAATTTCCCTTACAAAGAAGGAATAGAAATGGAAGATGATAAAAAATTTAGAAGCAATACTCAAAAACATCAAAAGAAGAATCTCTCTAAGAAAAAGGGGATCTACTCCAAGGAGGATAGCTCAGCACCAAATTCAAACAACGAAAAAGCCTAAGAGGATTATTCAAATGAGTATTTACTCATGGAATTTGGAGCAGACTCAAAGAAATAAAATATTACAGACTATGAAGAGGAAGAAGAAGAAGTTGTAGTAGTGGACTTTGGAGGAGAACTAATCATTTCTCTTGATGAGTTAAATAAGTTCAAGAGAAATAATAGACAACTAAAAGAATAGTTGTAGTGTGTTGTAGAAGGTATGTACAAGTGAGACAATGAGGAATTTATCTATCAAAAATGAAAAACTTGAACAATCCTTTAAAAACAAATATATGTTATCTCTTCTACTAAAAGAAAAACAAGGAATCTACAAGAAACTAGAAGAACAAAATAAGCATCCAAAGTAGGAGTTATTTGAAGTTAAGAAGGAAATGATCTCAAAAAAATCGAAAGACAAAATTTCTTCCTTAAAAGTACATTTATAAGAAACTAAATGAAAATAATATGTTGTTAATGGTTTGATCCATGAATGGGAAGAAAACTATCAAAGTCTCGAGGCAAAAGTTGTCTCTCTAAAAATCAATATTGAGAGATTGGAGATAGAGAATGGTATAAATGAAAATTTTATAGAAGGAACAAGAAAGCTACATCAAATTCTAAACAATCAAAGGTTTCCAGAAAAAAAAAAAAAAAAACAGGCTTAGGATACCCTAGACCACCAAAATCTTCTACAGGGAAGATGAACTTCAGGTTTGTGAGATTTGAGGAACCTCAAGGCTATGCAAAGGTGCATCAAGAAAGAATAAATGAAGAGATAAAGGTAGCAAGCCAGAGAGGATCCCATCACTAGAATAATAAAGATTCCAACTTCCCAAAATACTCATACCAATGGAGAATGAATCAATCAAAAAGACATAAAAGATACCTTCATGTACAAACTCATGAAATGTTTAACTTCAAGTACTCTCACTTATTTTATTTTCATTTTCATAAATTTCATATCTTTAGACATAAAGTTGTTGATTATAGAAGGGTCAAAGTTGAAAGAGATGAAAATTTTAGATACAATAAGTATCATAATTATAGATCTCAGAGCTCTCCTCTCGTAGATAACAATACATTCTCTCCCATGATGAATGATGTTGAATTCTTCAAATGTAATAATTTTGGGCAAAAGGAAAGTGAATGCAAAAGAAAATTTGAGTACTCATTTAAGTCTGAGAACACTTGGCAACTAGCCTTTCAAAGGATAAGAAGAATCTGGAATTTCTTTGTTGGCACATGATCAAGTTAAACATATTCTATGTGGATAGTGGTTGTTCCAAGCATGTAAATGGGGATAAAAGTAAATTCATGTCCCTAAAAAAAGGATAGAGGGAACAATGTCATGTTTGTCAACAATTCTCTAATAAAAATTAAGGATAAGGGCATAGCCAGTATTGATGAAAGACTAAAGCTCAAAATGTGTTGTACATGAGGGTATATTTATCAGGTTTTTTGCTTGAAGTAAAGGATACAAGTGATACAACAAAAGGATAAAGAGGGTTGACAACTGCATTGATGTCATAGTATATGAAATAACACCATAATCAGAATTCTCCAAAGGAAACATGAACTCATATGGAGAAGATATTTCATCCATAAGGTTCTCATATCATGAATAAATAGAGTCATACATGAAGATGTAGAAACGAGCATAACTTTGAGGACCAAAACACCATTCAGGTATGTACAGAAAGGGCATCCTAAGAGTTAAATTATTGGATATTAAAGACAATGCTCAGGCCTTGAGGAAATTTTTTAGTAGTCCAAATTGTGGAAATCTTGCTCTGTTATCTCGATTTGAGCCTAATAATCTCAGTCAGGAAAGTGAGGACAAGACCTAGGAGAGAGCTATAAATGAAGAACTAGACCAAATTGAGAAGAATGACACTTTGGAGCTTATTCCAAGACCCAAAGAGAAAACAATAAGAGATACAAATTGGGTTTTAAAAAATAAGTTAAATGAGCAAGGTCAAGTAATCAGGAACAAGGCTTGACTAGGCTACAAAGTGTATGCTTAGGGGATAGTTTTTGAGGAAACCTTCACACCAGTATCTAGACTGGAAGCTATTGGAATCTTTCTTACCTTTTCTAGTCATAAAAACATCAAGGTATATCAATTGGATTTGAAGTCAAAGTTTCTTAAGGGAGATCTAGAAGAAAATTTTTATATTGAGCAGCGAGAGGGGTTCACATCAACCGTGTAGAAATTCCTTGTAGATTCAAATTGATTATGTAATTTTCTAAGAAAAAAGACCTAAATCTACTCTACTCATCAGCGGAAACAAGTAATTGGTTGATAAATCACAACACAAACATGAGACAAGATTCAATCACATATGCTCATAGATTTATCTAAGGGGAAAGCTAGTTTCTCAAAACCCTTTCCTATTTATAAATTGCATTAGATCAAAAAAATAGAGAAGAAATATAATGCTTGTTCAATCCTCAATAATCTTTGCACAAGTATAATCTATCTCACTTCCTTACAAGCTGACGTTTTCCAATACTTAGCTAATTTCGTTGCTTCTGAAGCTCTTATTTCCTTGTGCAGTTTCTCAAGGAATTAACCCCGTATTAATTAGGGAAATCCCCATCCTAAATTGCACAATCCATATAGGCCCTTATCTGACTGCGTGCATTGCATGTACAACTCATAAAATTACGAAACTGATAGTACACTGCCCTTCAACTTCAATATCAACTGGGTAACTCAAATTTCATGCATGCATGAGTTAATTATGGTTTATTTATTAGATAATTGGTTGAACACATGAAGCTACACCCCACTGCTAGACCTCCTACTAGTTCCTCCAACAGTTGCAACTATTTTAACTAGAATTAACTTAGTTTAACTTAATTAAACTATTACAACTCAAATTAAACTCAACCAAGGCTCCTAAATTTAGGAACCACTCTACATGGCTCAATTTAGGACCTCAACTAGAATTTCTAGAAAATCATGTAGATTCACAAGCTCATGCAAGGTACTAAAGCATAGGACAAGAATCTATTTCTACTTTCAACCAGCGGAAACCAATAGATCGATGAAAACAATATGAACAAGAAGAATATAAAACAATGATACATAACACAAGATGTATCTGGGGAAAGCCACTACTCAAAACCTTACTATCTGTATTGCATATATCAGAAATATGAGTGAATATACAAAGCTTGATCTGACTAGAACAATTCTGCACAAGTATGCTCAACTCTCTTAGCTCACAAGATAGCTCTTGGCCAACACTTAGCCAATTCAACAGTTCTCCAAGCCACTAATCTCTTACATAATTTCTAGGATGAATAGCCCATATTTAAAGGGAATTCATGCCTCCAAAACTACGCAATCCAAACATAGGATCAATCTCTGATGCATTCATGATATTTACACCCTAATAAATAATACAACTGATAGTACACTATCCTTGCACTCTAGTCTCAACGGGATCTTTCTCAAAATTGACATGCATGTTTTTCTGATGAGGGAATATTTAGTTAACTAGAGTGACACTTGTGGATGCACTAGTGCACCAACTTACTGTTAACTCTCTATTAGTTCCACAAACAATTTTGAATTGATTTAACTGAACTTAACTCAGTAAACTGAGTGATCTAATTTCCAAATCAATTTAAAATTATACTGAACCCCTAAAACTTAGGGAACAAATATACATGACTACAAGAATAATTCCAACTCAAAATTACTAATCTAATTAAGTTAATTAAACTTAATTAACTATTTACAAGTTTCTATGAGAACATAATTCTATTTTAATTCTCAGTTTAATTCAAGGACAAATTAAACTGGAATTTCTTCTTGCGATTTCTCAACACTCCTTGTCAACAAGAAAGGGATTATTAGCTACCTCGATGTTGTCTCTGTGAAACTTGAATTTACATCTTGAAAATACCTTTGTGAAAATTTCATCATCTTGCTCCTCCATGGGAATGTACTCTAACAACATAGTTCGCCTCAATACATAATCTTTGAGATGATGATATCAGATATCAATATGCTTGGACCAATCATGAAAAACTAAATTTTTAGAGAGTTTGATACAACTTTGATTATCACAGTAAATCACAGTTGGATCCATCTGCTGACAAAACAAACCAACTAGGATCTTCTTCATCCAGATGGCCTCACATGTTGCCTAACTGTTGAAGCCCCAAAAATCGGTTCGACAACAAGGGGGATAGCCACCCGGTCCGGACCTTGGTTGACAACTCCTTATCCATTTGGTATAGCGGGTCCAACTGGGGATAATGGGACCCGTTTCCCAATCTAAGGGTGTGCGTGTGTGTGCAGGATCGGATGTTGCAGATCTAAAAGTTCTTATCTAAACTACTTTAATCTAACTCTATTCTATTGTAATATAATGAAAATAGCACATCTAATCTATGCTAACCTGGGATGTAATTCTTCTATTATGCGATCTAAAGAGATTTCAAATAATAACTGGTAATAAAGATCATTCAACGATTATAAGAATGGAAATCAATTAAGATGAACCACTTTGCATAAAAAGTTAGGTAAAACAATTGTGAACAGTATATTGCATAATAGGTTATTCACACATTAAGTATAAATAAATGGCTCCACCATACAAAAGTGCCAAATGGTAACACAAACATTCATGTAATAACATATAAGCAACTAAAAACTGTATATTGCTTTAAGAATATAAGCGGAAATAGTCAAGAGATAAAAGTACCATTTATGATTGGTCCTACTCATAAGCTTCAAGCAACAATGATTTATCTTCTCCTTGTTCTAATATCCACTAAGAGTACAGAAGTGAAACATCAGTAGCAGATATCAAATGCAAAAATCAATAAATCTTGATCCTTTCATTCACCAAAACCTCCTCTGAGGGTGCAAAAGTGCATGTTCTGAGGATAAGTTTTTGACAAATTCTTGGACCCTTCTCTAAATGCATGAGAAGGGTTTAAACACTGCTAACTAAATAACTTAATTTCATAAATTCAGGATACGTTTTAAACGACCACCCTTTTTCTAAGCAAACTTATTTCTAAAAATTGAATCTAATTCCTAACTATTTCTGCTTTTGCTCCTTAATGTTGCAAGCATTCAACATTTGCCTGGGAAGAGTCGGTTGGTTGCCTTCTACTTTTTCTATCTTAATTTCCAGATTTGTGAATGACTAAGTAAGTTAGGGACCTTGCTTTCTGAACAATTTTCTTAGTAAGCGCTAATCGTGCATCGAAAACTGCCTCCGTTTTTTGATCCAGGCCTTTCTAGTGCGTTTTTCGCCTTTAGCGCCTTTTTCCTTTACTGGGTATAGGCTTTAGGATTTTTTGTAAACATGTTGCTTTTGTGAGCTTTTGACCCTGAGTGTTGAGTCGACTACTGATGTCAGCATCTGTTTAGAAATACTCTGGAATCTGCGGTTCCGTTGCATGTGGTATCCATTTATGAGGGCATCTCTTCTCTGTCTCTGAGCGTTGACGCTTTCCCTTTTTCTTTAGATGTTTCCTGTTTTTCATTCCTGCAGTTCACGCAAAGGAGAAGAGTAATGACAATAAATATTGATGTGAAAGCTCTAAGCTCTACGAATGTATAAAATAATGTTACCTGTTGTGAACTAACTCTCTTAACAAACACAAAATTGTCCTTCATTAACACTTTGGCGTACATTCATTAATTTTCTTTAAGGTGCACATCTAATTTTTTGGTTTACGGACATCTTTTTTTTTAATGTTGAGCTGAGGAAAATTTGCGATGGGCGATTTGTGCAACTTTCATTACGTCATCGTGTCATCGCATTTTGTCAAGGTTGTGATGTTGCAGATCGCAGATCGCAGATCGTAGATTGTAGCATCGCAGCATCATGTTTATCGCAAGATCGTAGATTGTGTTAAATCATTGTGTGCTATTTATGCGATGTTGCGACATGCGATGTCGCATATTGGCAATCAGAGATTTCTTAAGATCTTCATTTATGGGCGTTTCTTCATGTATGCGATGTGATGAATTTCACGTTGCTTTTTCGCAGTTTTTATTGTGCTCATAAAGGAATGTTCTAGTCGCTTCTCACAATGCGATATATTTTTAAGGAGTATAATACAAAAAAAAAATTGAATTTTTTACTAAGGGTCCCCACTTGTTTTATGTTATTGCTAATACTAAAGAAGGAGGGGGGTTGTTGGTGGCCACAACAATGGCGATTCACTTGGAAGAACCAGTTATCTCTGCTTTTCTTATTGAATCTTAACTTCCAAAACAGAAAAATTTTCATAAATCTAAATTTTGTTATGGATAGATAGAGTACATTATGTCTTGTCCTATCAATGATATTTTGTTTCAACCTCTTTTATTCTAATTGTTTGCTTCCTTAGGCTTGTCCTTGTAATTACATCAGCCATTACTTGGTCTTGTAAAGATAAAATAAAGTTTCTCTATGTGCCAATTTTTTTTAAAATATGTTCGTTTGTCATAGGTAGAGCCTCCGCTGCCAGCAGGCGTCCATAGCCTCGACAGGGTTACCTGTTACCCAGCAATAATCCTTTATCCTGCTTAAGGTGATCTACAACTTTCAAAGAAAAACCCACATTGACACTTTTTCTTTGATTTTCTTTTTTATTCTTAAAGAACAATGTCTTAGTTTGGTAGCCAAATTATGACATAGTCATTCACTTGATTTACACTCTTGCTGAACAAGCTGGCTCGTGATGAGACCCCTTGTCTTTTGATTTCAACAATCTTGAGTCATTGCCCTGTTTTGATGGACAGTATTGGCAAAGTCAGCAAGTTATAATATATGTGATCATGATAAGTCGGCTCGTGATGAGACCTCTTATTCTTTAAGATAATGTGTATTCATGGATTGTTCCTCTGAATGCTGTGATTTTCTCTAGCAGGGAGGAAGTCATTGTTTTCCTTAAGAAAGATCTGGATGACAATAATAGAGTTTGAAAACAGCTGTTTTTACAGAGAATCTTTATTTTATTATTGATACCTTTCATTGTGTGGATATAAAACAATTTCTTTGCTAAAGGTTGCTTTCGTCAAAATTTTTTGAAGTTGAAACTAGCATCATATCTAGGCTAAAGTTTTTAACTGTATCTGTCAATAATAAAGATCAGATTCAAAAAAGAAATTTGCCATTTATACAAGCGGAAAGCTCAAAAATCTTAAAGAGAATTGGTGTCTTTTCCGTGAATACCTATAGTAACCATTTACAACTGTTTTTATTTTAAAAGAAAAAAAAAAGAGCCTATTCTACAAAAATAGAAGAATGATCTTCTATGGAAAATATATTTTAAGGATTTTTCCATTAACGGGAAAATGATCCCTTCTACCTGATAAATCCTGTAAGACAAACGTTGATGGACCTATGACTTCAACAATCTGAAAAGGACCAAGCTACATCTTTTGAAATTTCATATGTTTGCCTTTTTCTTCATGTGCCTTATCCCATTTTAAAACTAAATCTCCCATTTGAAAAAAAAAATTGGTCATTATGCTTGAATCAAAAGAGGATTTTATTAGTGCTTGATGATGAGCATGGGTTTTCTTAGCTTGTTCTCGTTATTCTTCTAATTTAATTATTTCCATTTGTCTTAGTTGTATAGAGGAAGTAGGTACTTCATCAATGTATTGTATTAAAGACAAGGAGGGAATGACTAAGTGATTTGGAAGAACCACTTCTTTCCCATAAACTAAATTAAAGGGAGAAGTGCCGATCAAAGCTTTTTTCATTATTCTATCTACCCATAAAGCATTTACCAAAGCTTTATGCCAATTCTTTTGGTTCTGGTCAACTGTTCTTTTAATAATCCTGATTAGGTTTTTATTTGTCGACTCAGCTAACAGATTACCTTGCGGATAGTAATTGGCCGAATATTTTAGTTTGAACCCTCTTTTAAGTGCAAATTCAGTCATTGTATTTCCAAAAAAGTATGATGCATTATCAAATATTAAAGCCGATGGCAATCCAAACCTAGTGATTATAAATTGATCTATGAATTCAATAATATTTTCAGAATTGGCTGTCTTGAGAGGAACTGCTTCTACCCATTTAGTAAAATAATCTGTTGCCGTGAGGATGTATCTATGCTGCTTAGAAGAGTGAGGAACGATCCTCACCAATTATGTCCAAGCCCCACTGAGTGAACGGTTGCTCGATGTTTACCGGCTGTAAGTGGCAGGGACGGTTTCTTTTGTCTTCCAGCAGTAGTTTGGAAAACTTGACATTTCCTCACGTAACTGTGTGAGTCTTTGAACAACGTAGGCCAGTAATATCCTGCATGTAAGATTCTATGTGCAGTAGCGTCTCCAACATAGTGTTCGCCTGCTGGTCCGTCGTGGAGTTCCTACAAAACTTTTTCAGCTTCAGTTTTTTCAAGACATCTAAGAAGAACAGAATCATAATTCTTTCTAAAAAGAATATCATTTATGAACTGATATTGTTTAGCTTTCAACCTCAGAGCTCTTCTCTTAGTGTGATCCAGGTGTGATGGAGCATACCCGTTCTTAAGAAAATAAATGATGTCAGCATACAATGATTCTGCATCGTTTAGGCTTACCTCACACATTTGTACCTCTTCAGATGAATTTTCATAAATTTGCGATGCTCCAGCCAACATTTTGCAGAAGCCTTGACCTCTTACAATGTTTGCTGGTTTAATTTCAAGGTCGTATTCCTGTAAAGAAATGATCCAATTGGCCCTTTTCTCACCCAAATCCTTCTGTACTAGAAGATTTCTTACCGCTGGAAATGGTACTATGATTTTAGTACGGGTTTTAAGTAAGAAAGGTCTGAAATATTTGATTGCTTTGAAAACAGCATAGGCTTGTTTCTCCACGTCTGGATAATTGAGTTTAGCACCTTGTAAATTTGAGCTAAAAAACGCAATTGGGGCTTCCGCTTTTTCTTGATTTGCTTGAGTTAGAATCACGGCATATGATTTCTCTGATGCAAATGTGTATAAAATAAAAGATTCTGAAAAAATTCGGGGTTGCTAAAGATGGAGCATTAATAATAGTTTGTTTGATCAAGTTGAATGCTTCATGTTCATCTTGACCCCATTTAAAATTTGAACTCTTTTTAATCATGTTTTGCAAAGGAGACACAATTCGTGAAAAATCTGGGACAAATCTCTTTACAAAATTGATTTGACCAAGGAAAGATTGCATGGCCTTTTTATTATGAGGTAGGGATATTTCAGAAATTTCTTTGATTCTATCAGGATCAATGTGAATACCGGATTTTGACACTATGAATCCTAGAAGCTTTCCTTCACTTAATGTGAAAAAAAATTTCTTTGGGTTAAGTGAGATTCCATACCTTAAACATCGTTGAAAGATTTGTTTTAAATCTTTGAGATGGCCACTTCGCTTTTTGGAGTACACTGTTATATCATACAAATAAATTACTACAGATTTATTGACTAAACCTTTGAATGCGATGTCCATGGCTCTCTGAAATGTAGCGCCAGCATTAATCAAACCAAATGGCATCTTCCGATATGCGTATGTGCCCCATTTAGTTCTAAATGTGGTTTTCAACTGATCTTCGGGATGTACCAGCACTTGATTATATCCTGAAAATCCATCCAAGAAAGTCATCAGTTCTGAGCCTGCTACTGCCTGTAGTATTTGTTCCATAGGTGGAAGAGGAAAACTGTCTTTTTTACAGGCTTGGTTAAGATTCCGAAAATCGATACAGATTCTAATATCTTCGTTTTTCTTTCTAACGGGTACCATATTGGAGACCCAATTGGAATGTTTGACGGGGAAAATTATTCTAGCTTTTAATAACTTATTTAGCTCAGTTTTTATTTGATTTTCTAAATTGGGGTGGATCTTTCTCAGTTTCTGTTGGATAGATTTTTCGTTATTGATCATAGGGATAGTATGCTGAATGATAGAAGTGTCGTATGTTTTTAGTTCATCATAATTCCAGGCAAAAATATTTTTATATTGTCTCAAAAGAATAATATACGCTAGTTTTTCTTCAGGGGCTAGGCCGAGGCCTAGGTTAATGTTTTGTGATTTATCATCGGTTCCTAGGTTTACTAATTCCTAGTTCAGGGTTGGACTGTAGATTTTTGAATTGGTAGACCTTTTAAACCAATTTTTCAAATCGTATAAGTCTTCTAACTTAACCACCGATTTAGGTATAGTGTTATCAGTGCTATTTTGTTGTATTTGTCGATCGTGATGGTCCTCATAAATTATTTGATTGGAGTAGGATCCTTCAGAAGTGAGGAAATTTACAATATTAGGATCATCATTGAATACTCTCCAATTTGTAATGTTGTCAGGGATGGACGGTCTAAAGATTAATTCTATTGAGAATCTATCTGGACTAAAATCTTCGGAGGGAATAAGCTTAGAGGCTACATTAGCCAAAAGGTTTGCGCTCGCGTTTTGGTGTCTCGGGATTAAGGAAATATTAAATGCTATGAAATGCTCAGTCAGATCTTGTACTAAAGATTGATAGTGTTTTAAATGACCTGATAATCAATGTATAGTGTTACGTACCTGTTTGACGACAATCTCAGAGTCTCCGAAGACTTGAAGATACTTGATGTTCAACCTGATTGCTTTGTACAGGCCTTGCACCAAGGCCTTGTATTCTGCTGTATTGTTTGTGCAATCGAATTCGAGTCTGCACGTAAGCATGGTCTTATTTGCTTTTGGACTAATCAGAACGCATCCTGCTCCTGCTCCTTCCTTAGATTTAGAGCCATCAAAATATAATTTCCAAAACAAAGATGTATTTACAGGTTTATCTAAAAAATTAACACACTTTGACCTATCAGTTTGGGAAAAATTTTCGACTTGGGACAAAACTGAGTTTTCCAAGTAGGGTGATGTGTGAGCATTGAAATTGCCGAGAAAAGAATCTATCGAGTAATTGCCTATGATACCACTGTTATATGCTACTGTTTCATTTTCTCCCTCTAATTCCGTTACTATGTACTTCTAGTGTAACTCTCGTTCAACCTTTATTTGATTTGGTTTACCGTTGTAAGTAACCACATGTGCAACCAGTCAGTTGCAAAGTATCCATGGAGCTTTTCGGACCAATCTCTGCTAAGAATTAGGCCATAGAATTCTGGGATATCAGCCACTAGAATGTCAATAACCTGACATATCTTCGGGTTGGATGAAAATCTTATGGTTACTTGATTAAGTTCACCAATCACTTCGACTTGAGATCAATCAAGTTGAACTATGCGCACTGTGGATCTTTGTGGTTGAACATTTAACTTGGCACATACTGATCTAGGTAAAATATTCGATGAAGCACCGGAATCTACCAAACAATTGTGCACATTTTTATTGAAAATTTCATAAGTGAGAAGAAACGGGGGAGTATGAGATCTTGATCTTCCTCCAAATAAGGCGATGTCGTTTGGATCAATCTTATTGATCGCGCTAGTTGGAGGTCCTCCCATGTTGTGGGAAGCTTGAGAGAGTACAGTGGTAGGCAAAGATGAAATAGGCATGGCATGTATTTCTTTCATCATTATCTTCTGTTGATGTTTCAATTTTCTCAATTCGTAAAGGGTAATATTAGCCCTAGTCTTTTTCATGTCATCAATGATATTGTACTCCATTTCATCTGACACTATCAATGTTTTTGATGGAGTTGTTTGATCTACTTGGACTGGGCTTGATTGGGTCGCTTTAGTGGTCGTTTTCTTTGTTGCGACTTTATCTTTAGTTGCAGGACTTGCGCTCTTCTACTTAGAGGTAGTTTGGGGAGGATCAAGCTGATTTTTGCTTTGTGTGCTAACTGGAAATACTTCTTGATCTTCTTCTTGTGGGATGATGAAATCCCGCATTCCTTGTAATTCCACAACTTCTTCGTCATCAGTGTGCCCTTTAGTGGCACTTTCTTCTTCTTCCTCTTCCTCAGATTCAACATTTGAAATGGCATTGGGTGGTTTTGCATCCGTTGAAGGACCTCTTTTAAAAGATCTGTAGGTTTTTTTTGAAGAAGCTTCTGCTACTTGCTTTTTTATGTCAACCATCTCATTAGACATGGTCTTTAAAACTTTCTGTAATCCTTCCAAATCGAAAGGGTCTTTTGCTTGTTTCTTTTTTGAGTCTTCTTTGAAGGTGACTTTTTTAGATTTGCGTTCCTCTATCGCGGATCTCTTTTCCAGGGCTATTACGTGTTTGTCTACTGTTATCGCCTCTGTCATGTTTTCAACTAAGGTTGTTTTATTTGCTCTATCTACGAAGATTGCTGTGTTTGATGGTAAAGCAGTAATATACCATTCACATCGTACTTCTTCACTGGGTTGGGAAGCAGTGGGAATTTTGTTGAGGATTTTATTGAGCTATAAATTGAAATCTTTGATAGGCTTTTTAGCTTCGGCTTTAAGATTGGATAGGTCATTGATTAACATTGCCGTTGATCTATCATCACAAAACTTGGCAAGGAATTGATTCTGGAAGATATCCCAACTTGTGATAGACCCGGAGGGTAGTGAAAAGTACCATGACCTGGCTGTCCCTTGCAGTGTATAGGGAAAAATCCAAACAACAGCGTCTTCATTAGTAACTCCATTGAGATTGATAGAAAGCATGAAATTGTTTATGTGTTCTTCTGCTAGCATGCCTGTTTCTGGATTGAGTTTGGGCAGCCATTTCTTAGGATGTGCCGGTATTGGACTCAAGGGAGCAGGCATTAAAACTGCTCTAGGGTTGTTCCATGGAGACTGGACCATCGTTGAGCTGCTAGCAGAGGAAAGTGCAAAAGATGATCCATGTGGCTGGGAAGATAAGGATACTATGGTCGTAGATGATTGAAGAGGGGTTGTGGGAGTTCCGGTAGACAGATGGATGATGGTTTGGAATGGAGGTGTGGGTGGTTGACTTCACGGTGGGGTAGTTGAAATGGATGATGTAGACGAAAGAGTCTCACTGTCAAACTCTTGTGGTAATTTACTCGCTCTTTTCCTCGTGGGAATAGGCAACTCAGTTGGCTGAATGCCAAATTTTTCACTCTTTAACCTGGTTAGGGGTTGAGCAGGATTGTACTGCGAAGTCACACTGCTTTGAGATTTATCAAACCTATGAGGAGAAACGAAAAATCCCTGAAGTTTGTGAATCAAAGATTCAACTTTAGGAGGTTCAATGGTGGATTGGTCTGAAAGATTAGGGTGTGTAGCAGTGGTTGATACTCGAGCGACTTCTGACTCTGGATTCAAACGTACTTGGGAAGTTAGGGGAGATGATGAGGGAGATTTACTCTCAGAATGGTATTTTGATTTTGATTTAGTTGCCATTCATAGTTCAGGCCCTCCTTCTAGCGCCAAATATGTTAAAGCCCCGAAAATCGGGTCGAAAACAAGGGGGATAATCGCCCAGTCTGGACCTTGGTTGACAGCTCCTTATCTGTTTGGTATAGCGGGTCCAACTGGGGATAATGGGACTAGTTTCCCAATCTAAGGGTGTGTGTGTGTGTGCAGGATCGGATGTTGCAGATCTAAAAGTTCTTATCTAAACTACTTTAATCTAACTCTATGCTATTGTAATCTAATGAAAACATCACATCTAATCTATGCTAACCCGAGATGTAATTCTTCTATTATGCTATCTAAAGAGATTTCAAATAATAACTGGTAATAAAGATCATTTAGTGATTATAAGAATGGAAATCAATTAAGATGAACCACTTTGCATAAAAAGTTACGCAAAACAGTTGTGAACAGTATATCGCATAATAAGTTATTCACACATTAAGTATAAATAAATGGCTCCACCGTACAAAAGTGCCAAATGGTAACACAAACATTCATGTAATAACATATAAGCAACTAAAAACTGTATATTGCTTTAAGAATATAAGCGGAAATAGTCAAGAGATAAAAGTACCATTTATGACTGGTGCTACTCATAAGCTTCAAGCAACAATGATTTATCTTCTCCTTGTTCTAATATCCACTAAGAGTACAGAAGTGAAACATTAGTAGAAGATATCAAATGCAAACATCAATAAATATTGATCCTTTCATTCACCAAAACCTCCCCTAAGGGTGCAAAAGTGCATGTTCTAAGGATAAGTTTTTGACAAATTCCTGGACCCTTCTCTAAATGCGTGAGAAGGGTTTGAACACTGCTAACTAAATAACTTAATTACATAAATTCAGGATATGGTTTAAACGACCGCCCTTTTTCTAAGCAAACTTATTTCTAAAAATTAAATCTAATTCCTAACTATTTTTGCTTTTGCTCCTTAATGTTGCAAGCATTCAACATTTGCCTGGGAAGAGTCGACTAGTTGCCTTCTACTTTTGCTATCTTGATTTTCGGATTTTTGAATGACTAAGCAAGTTAGGGACCTTTCTTTCTGAACAATTTTCTTAGTAAGCGCTAATCGCGCATCGAAAACTGCCTCTATTTTTTGATACGGGCCTTTTTGGTGCGTTTTTCGCCTTTAGCGCCTTTTTCCTTTACCGGGTATAAGCTTCAGGATTTTTTGTAAACATGTTGCTTTTGTGAGATTTTGACCCTGAGTGTTGAGTTGACTACTGATGTCAGCATCTGTTCAGAAATACTCTGGAATCTGCAATTCCGTTGCATGTGGTATTCGTTTATGAGGGCATCTCTTCTCTGTCTCTGAGCGTTGACGCTTTCCCTTTTTCTTTAGATGTTTCCTATTTTTCATTCCTGCAGTTCATGCAAAGGAGAAGAGTAATGCCAATAAATATTGATGCGAAAGCTCTAAGCTCTATGAATGTATAAAATAATGTTACCCATTGTGAACTGACTCTCTTGACAAACACAAAACTATCCTTCATTAACACTTTGGTGTACATTCATTAATTTTCTTTAAGGTGCGCATCCAATTTTTTGGTTTACGGACAACTTTTTTTTGAATGTTGAGCTGAGAAAATTTGCGATGGGCGATTTCTACAACTTGCATTACATCATCGCGTCATCGCATTTTGTCAAGGTTCTGATGTCGCAGATCGCAGATTGTAGCATTGCAGCATCGCAACATCACATTTATCGCAAGATCGCAGATTTTGTTAAATCATTGTGTGCTATTTATGTGATGTTGCGACATGCAATGTCGCATATTGGCCATCGGAGATTTCTTAAGATCTTCATTTATGGGCGTTTCTTCATGTATGCGATGCGATGAATTTTGCGTCGCTTTTTCGCAGTTTTTATTGTGCTCATAAAGGAATGTTCTAGTCTCTTCTCGCGATGTGATATACTTTTAAGGAGTATAATACAAATTTTTTTTGAATTTTTTACTAAGGGTCCCCACTTGTTTTATGTTATTGCTAATACTAAAGAAGGAGGGGGATTGTTGGTGGCCACAACACTAACTTACAGCTATGTACTCTACCTCTATCGAACTGAGTGTAACCAATCTCTGTTTCCTGTTGTACAAGAAACTATCACTGACCCAATACTAAAGATCCCTCCTAATTTTCTCTTCCTGTTGGATGGACAACCTGCCCAATCTGCATCGGTGAAGCCTTGAAGCTTCACTCCCCCTGTCCATCTGTACCATAATCCATACTAAGAGTGCCCTTGAGGTATCTCAACACATGATTTTCCGCCTTCCAATACAGATTGGTAGGCATAACCATCACTTGACTAATATGGTTAACTACATAGGAAATATACGATCGTGTGTTCACCAAGTACATGAGTGAACCCACAAGCTTCCTGTAAACAATAGCTTCCATTGCTTCCCTTGAAGTAGCATCCTCCCTCCTCTAGTTACCTGCTAGAGGAGTCTCCATGGGTTTTTTTCTCCCTATCTAGAATCTCCTGAGTATCTCGTTGGCATACTTGCCCTGAGACACAAAAAAATCCCCATATCCCTTTCATATCTCCATGCCAAGAAAGTAATGCATGTTTCCATGTCCTTCATATAAAACTCTCTTACAAGGTCCTCCTTGCAAGACTTGATCAGTTGATCATCATCTATCAGTATGAGATCATCAACATAAAGTACAATGATCAATAGTTTACCTTCCACCACTATGTGGTACAAGTTCACATCTGCTTCACTCTTTGTGAAGCCCAACCTAGTGAAGTAGCTATCTATCTTAGTGTACCAAGCACATGGTGCTTTCTTCAGCCCATACAACACTCGCTCGATCTGACACACATGCAACTCATGGTCAAAGGTCACAAAACCTTTAGGCTATTCTATGTACACCTCTTCCTCAATCATGCCATTAAGGAAGGCTCTCTTCACATCCATCTGATGTACCTTCCAACCCATCTATGTTGATAGTGACAATATAGATATGATGGATGAGTACCTTGCAAGAGGAGCAAATGTATCATCATAGTAAATCCCTTCTACCTGTGAAAAGCCATGGGCCACAAATCTAGCCTTATGCTTCTTCACACCACCATCTGTAGCTTTCTTTACCTTGTAAAGCCAATGCAAACTCACCACTGACTTGTCCTCTAGTCTTGGAACCACATCCCAAACACTGTTATGAACTATGGAGCCATACTTCTCCACCATGGCATCAATCCAGGTTTGTTGCTACACTGCTTCCTTAAAGGAAGATGGCTTTGTCACAAAAAATTCACCCATAATAGCCATGTATCTAGTGTACCTCTCAGGTGACCTCCTCTTCCTGTGTTGAGAAGTGGTTGCTCCCACATTCTCCCATGAATTATCCAACAATCTCTCAGCCTCTCTAGTGTGCTTTCTTCCCTCTTTGGAAGACGTTGTTTGAGTGGATGTCTCCACTCCCAGATCTTCTCAATGTGGCTTCTCCACATCAATATAAGGCTTTTCAACCTTAGGAGATAAAATCTCCTCATCCACATGTAGCTCAATCTCCCTCTAAAGGTAATCTTGCATGGCCTTATCCTCATCGAATATGACATCCCTGCGAACCACTATCATCATGGTAGTCAAAAAGTACACCTGATTGGTGTGAGGTGTATCAGTGTACCCCACAAATATCCCCAACTCTGTTGTAGTCTTAAGCTTCTTCCATGTATCTGTGGTCACATGGAAATATACCGATGACCCAAAAATCCTCAAGTGACCAACATCTCGCCTCTTACCGGAATAAGCCTCCTTTTGTGTCTCAAGTCTCTAATGTGGGCTACGGTTTTGAACATAAACCATTGTTTTGCATGCCTCAGCCCACAAGTGTAGTGGTAGGCCCTAATCATGCAATATTTTCATCACTACCCCTACTATGCTTTTGTTCTTCCTCTCAACCACCCCATTCTACTAAGGGTTATGGGGTGTCATCAACTCCCGTTTAATCCCTTCTACTGCAAAAAGGTTCTTAAACTCATTTGAGACATACTCACCACCGTTATCACTCCGTATAGATTAAACCTTCTTACCTGACTCTTTCTCCACCAATTCTTTAAACTCACAAACAATTATGAAAGTTTGATCCTTTTTCTGCATGAAAAATATCCATCATTTACGAGAATAGTTATCAACAGATATAACATAATACTTGTGATTGGTCACGGATGCTGTCGAGAATGGTCCACACACATCTGAATGGAATTGTTGGTGCACAAAGCTGTCTTTTTATAGGAAATCTTAATTCCTACATTAATAATCAACCCAGGGCAACTCTTTTTATTTCAAGAGTGTCAACACTATATATGTAGTGAATTCAGAGGTTAATTGATAAGGAAAGAAATTGGAATCATTGCAATTTCTAATGATTATATCTTTAAATTCAATCCAAACAACTCTAAAAGAAATCCATAACACACTTTGCAATTCTACTTAACCTATTCTGAAAGAAAATGAATATGAATGCAAATATAAAGAACCACACTTGGCAATCTTATTAGAATTGAAACTAACTCATTGAACATGAAAGAGGACTATGACAATTGAACAAAAAATGATAATTGAACAAGAAATAACCATATTAGCATCTCATATAAAGCAATCAATTCTATCTTTGAAATCTATGATAACATTACTTAGAATGAACATTGATCTAATGTTGGAACTAACATATCCAGTTCAATAAAGAGCATCATGCATATGTAACACACAACTAACTCTTGAATCTTGAATAAACAACAAATGTAAATCAGAATGATATGAAATTAACAATAAAAAACGATAAAGAATAAACAAAAATGGTTATAACACAGGTGAAGGAGTAGATATTCTCTTGATTGGACCCAGAGTCTCGAGAAGTCCCCACTATTAGATACTCATAATACAATTAGGAACTAAACGTTGTCTTCTTCATTAAATTAAGTAACAGAGTTAGAGCATCACAAAGATACAAGTATTATATGTCCAAAAGAATGGTTACAAACTGTGAATTTGTGAAATCTTGTTCAGTTCACCTTTCGGCCTTATATAACATTTAGCAAAGTAAACTAGATAGAAGTGAATCCTCGAGATTAGGGGATCCTGAGGATTTCGCAACACTTGATCTGATCTCATCATAAAATAGCATCGGTCTACCTAGTCTCCCGTTGTCCTTCCTACCTCAAACGTTGTCTTTTCACTTTACGGGTTGTTTTTGTTTTGTCGATTGAATATCCATTGTCCAATCTACATCTTCTGCACATAAAGGTAGTAAAATTCATTTTTCCACACTAGATTTATCTAATTTGTTACTAATTTCTTTTACCCAACTTCAGTTGTTGTTTCCTCTACTTTTATCCATAGAAAAGAAGATAAATATGTGAAGACGAATGCTAAATAAAGATATTTACAAGGAGAAAACGTACCTTTTTCTTGGACCAACATACTCCCCAGCTTACCTTATTGCATGTACTCATGAAATCAGATGGTTTAGGTGCAGCTGAGTTGGGGAATAGGCAGGATATGCCTCCTTATAAACTTTGAAACTGTTTTTCTTCGTGAGCATTGCAAAGGGCTAGTTTACCAACACCCTATCCACTCAAGCCCCATAGTTAAGACCATGTTACTGTATTTATGGAAGCGATAGGAGAAAGTTTTAAAATTCTAGTATCCAAATGGTTTTATGTTCCTAATAGTATTACTGAAGGCTTCCCACCCTTGTCTGGCTGTAGACAAAGCTTATTCTTTGATCTCTTGGAAGTAATCCTTCCCTGCATGTATAATGTCTATGTGGAACAACCCTAATTGGCCCACAACACCAGCTCATTTCATAAATCGCTTGTGCCTGGAAAAGAGATGCAATATTTTTGTAGGCTCTCCCCTAACCCATAGGTCAATGCCATATTCTCGTTTTCTAAAAGTATTATGGGCCTTGGCCCATTTGATCTAGTTAGCAACAAAGGAAAGAAAGGCTTGGAATTGGATATCCCCTATGAAAGGGTCAGGGT
>APFE031139704.1:7775-41755 GCA_000404065.3 Pinus taeda
AAGCCCTTCTTCACCTCAAGAAAAGCTTAGATCACCCAACACTATGAATATACACCAGAAAACCAACAACACTTCTCTTTAAGATACAAAATTCCAGCCTCTGGATCTCTGTGATGAGGGATCCATATATAGATGATTACAGAGAGGTGAGTCATCTTCTGGGATCTTGATTAGTGTCCTCTATCTGATAGTTCCTGCTTCCACTTGGAGAATGATGATCTCTTACTCATCCCTGGTCGAAAACAGAGAGGCAAGTGTCAGAGGGGAAGCTTTTGGAAGATTCCATGATCTTCCACCTTGCATTTTTTCCTTTTCGTTTGTCCATTCCCGACCATCGCACCCTACAGAGGAGCCATTCAGTATGCATCGCACCCCATACACTAGGAAGGTGATATGCTTCGCACCCTATGCACTGAGTTTTCAGTATGGTCCAGTTTTAACCATTTATGAGTAGTTTTTAGTGGAGAACTTCTGGGAGATGATGTAATCAGCTGACCTTGTTCCTTTAAGCAGTGAAGCAACGCTTTTAGGAACTTAGGAGCCCTCATTTTATGGACATTTAGGATTGGGGTTGAAGTGCCCAAAAATGTCTATAACAGTTGCCCCCTAAAGCATGAGGTCGTTAATCTTTTTGATGTCAGGTGAAATGCTTTACTATGAGGATTTGAAGTTTTTTCGAGCTAGGAGGCGACCTGTAATAAGATACAATACAATACATTATTTTGACAACATTTTTTAATGATCTAGCTGAGGTGGGCATTCCCATGCTCAGCTTTATAAATTCATTTTCATGTACATAGGACAGACAATTGTCTATGTGGTAGATTGATGATTTGGACTCATCATCCTTTGATTTGGATGATCATCTGTTCGGCAATGATGTACACTTGATGTCTTTATATTCCTGAATATATCGCAGCTCGAATGAATGAAACTAGATCCGGGGTCTTCAAAACTCATTCAATGTTCACTCGGAGTACAAGTTGATCCATGTGAAAAATGTTCTGGAGTCAAACATGGAAAGACATCACCTGATTACCAGCCAACGATGTGAGTTGTTAACAGGTGCGAGATGAATCACCAATAATGACAATGAACCTCAAGGTACTACAGTACAATTCACGTGGTGTGAAAAAGGACTTGGCCTCGAACACCACGTAAAATTTCGCGGTCGAAGGCCATTGATGTAAACCTGTTGTCGAAAGTGAGAAACTTGCCATTGAGGCATGCAAGCTTCAAAGTACTGAAAGGGTTGTTCCTAAGTCAACTTCTTGGATAATGAGTTGATGTCGACAAGAAGTGACTCGTCGCAGGAGGGCCTTAATGAATCCCACATCAACGACACGGAACGAAGCAAATGATTTTGGAGGTGAAAACAAACTGACGATACAGGGTTCAGGGTGGCAATCATGAAGGAATGTAGCATGAATGTATTGCAGTGGGTGAGACACAGGTGAATTATCTGAATGACTTCTCTTGAACATACTGGCGACACTGACGATGGATTGGTAGTTTTAACCCCAAAGATGGATGGTGTGACGGACCAATGGTGAAGACTAGTGAACGGAACAACCCAACCCGGCATGGATGCGGAAGGAAAGTGTCATGTTCAAGAGCGACTTGCTACCAATAAAGTTTCTTCTTGTTTTCTTCCCAATTTTCCCCAGTCATTTCTGACCAATACCTCTTTATGTTTGTCAAGCTTGAGGAGGATAACATATGCTTGTTCTATAATCCACCCTTTGGGCGAACCTGTCGCTATATTTTAGCGAGCCTAGCGACAGTGAAACTCGTTCTCGTCCATTTGGACGATTTTGTCGCTATTTGGTCTTAACGAGTTTAACGACAAAGATAACTCGGTCTCATTCAATTTTAGAGAGTCTGAAAGAAATGGAAAGAAGACTCCGAAGATTCTTTTTCGTTGTATAATCCCTTAAGTCCGAAAAAGCATAAAATAATACAAAAGGGATGAATTTTCGATAGTTTTAACGAGCCGAACAAGACAAGCGTTTGATCTTTTTGTGTAATAATCCCTCAGGTCCAAAAAGATTAAAATCTAGAGGAGGGATAGCACTTCCGATGCCTTTTAACGATCTGGAGAGGCCAATCGCTCGGCAATCTTTTCATATTTTACGAGTAAAGTGAAAAGAGCTTAAAGAAGACTTGTTTTCAAGGAACGAGTGATAGTTTTGGGTAGCAGATGATTCCAGGTAAGATTTGGAATTTTCCAATCACGGCAGTGTTACAAGGATGGATAGCAGAATCACTCTTCACAGATGTTCCTCGAAGGGGTAAACAATCATATGGGGGTGAATGATTGGCTAAAAACAGAGTGGAGGTGATGGCGAGAACATGACCAAGGCTAAAAAGCTGGCGATAAGGCATTCATAATGGTTATTTACTGGTTCATTTTTTAATGAGCTTAAACGCTGGGGGAAACACTTGCTCATGACTTATGTTTATTTTTTAATGAGCTTGAACTATGTGCTAAAACAGCTCGTGTAGAGTTTATTTTTAATGAGCTTGAACTCTACGACAACATTGCTCGCCATGATGGTCATTGATTTTTTGATTTACCCTTGATGTCGCTCCAGCAGGAGAAGCTATTGGGAGGGCTATCCTTCACGACCTTGATGTGGCTGAGACTCTTTCGGCACTACAGGACCAGATTGAGGGTCTTACCCTTGGTATCCCGGACGTGAGGACCAATGAGCTGCCTTTGCGGTTGTAGCGACATACCACTGGAGTGCCGAGTCGATGGATTAGGCTCTTACGCATGATTGCACAGACGGTGACTTGTTATCACCAGCATCATTAGGCTAGGGTGCCCCCTAGCATTTTGAGTTTTGGGTCATTTGACCAATTTTGTCTTGGTTATAGAACATTATATACAGACTATAAACAGTTATGGAATATATTTTTGATTTTTGGAGCTTTATTTTGGTACAGATACATAATCCTACTGCATATATTGATGTGATGATACTTTTTATAAATGTCGCAAATGTCTATCTAACACATAATTTGCGAATGAGCCTGTTAATGTGTTTAAACTTCTAGAAATATGTTGATATTGGATGAAATCGAACTGTGTTTCCAAAATTTTGACCCTTAGGTACATGCGATAGATAGCTGGATTTCGTACAACATAGATGTCGGTGAGTTGTAGAATGACGAGCTGTGAGTCTAGCCTGACGATAAGTTGACATATACCATGTGTGATGGCATCAGAAAGGAGTTCTATTAATGTGCTGTACTCAGCGATATTGTTCGTAGACCGACCAATACACACTCCTTTGAAACTTATTAACTTGCCGCTGGGATTGAAAACGGCCCATGCCGCAAAAGACAGATTCCGCGAACTACGACTTGCGCCATCGACATATCCAACGAATGATTCCAGTAGGTTCAACATTTACAACGAATGCAAAAAGTGGATTACTTAACCGAATTAAATGCTCTTAGTGAAAACAAAAATGTAACAAAAGCATGAGGATTACTATGCGAAATCAAGCATAGTAACACTTGAGGTACAACCTGTTGCAAGATTGTGCCAGTGGAATCCCGTCATAGTCCATCAACTCGTAGGCTCCTTTTGATAACACTCTTTTAAAAATATAAGGATCCATCCATAACGATTTGAATTTCCCTGCTCCCAATTTATGGGATTCCTGGTCATAAAGTAAAACCAGGTCACCCTCTGAGAAGACGCGAGGTTTGACATTCTTGTCGAACTGTGCTTTGACTCATTTCTTATGAGTTTCGTTAGCCGAAGCTACATCACGACGGCTTTCATCCAAATGGATTAATTCCAAGAAACGTGCCTCTTCTTCTGAGGTTTCGGGGAGAAGGTCGACTGCGAGTTTGAGGGACGAGATTTCACATTGAACCGGTAAGATTGCTTCGAGACCGTACACCAATTGAAAAGGTGTGAATCCGGTTGCATTTCTTACCAATGTCCGGTATGACCACAAAGCCGAGTACAGGATTAGGTGCCAATCCCATTTGTGGACTCCGATCATCCTTTGCAGCATGCGCTTCAGGACTTTGTTGATTGCTTCAACTTGTCCGTTAGCTTGCGGAGAGTATGGAGCAGAGCTGTCATGGGATAGTCCTAATTTGGTAGCCAACTCAACCATCATGTGATTGCGAAAATGCGATCCATGATCTGTGACTATGGCCTGTGGAACGCCGAATCTGGAGACTGCATGATTGAAAAAGGAAAGGGCAGCCATTTCGTCGCTGTTGTTTAATGTAGGCATTGCCTCGGCCCATTTGTTAAAATAGTCCACCGTGACTATTATGTACCCATGCCCCCCGGTCGAGGTGGGTTTACATGTCATGAAATCTATGCCCCATTTGGTGAACGGCCCAACAGTTACTATTGGTTGCAGTGGTGCGGGTGGTCTTCTGGTTTTGCTATCGAAAATTTGGCAAGAATGAAAACTTCTAACTGCGGTTATGCAATCTTTGAACATTGTTGGCCAGAAGTATCCTACTCATAAATTTTTTTGCGTCGTAGCATAACCAGATTGATGGCCCCCACACGCGCCTGAATGGCAGTCATTCAGGACTTTTTCAGCCTCCTCAAGGGTGAGGCACCTCCGTAGAACTGTATCAATACCACGATGGTAAAGAGTATCACTGACGATCATGTAGTCTTTTGCTTGGTATCGAATACGTCGTTGTTCGGACCGAGAGGTATAAGACCTGTATGTTTGCATCTAGAGATAAATGATTATATCTCCATACCACAAATCACTTGAAGATATCATAAACAAATTTTCATCCATGATTGCTTCTTCGGATTTTGCATCGTTGGACGACGATGGGAGATCACATAGTAACTCCGCGAATACCAGGGCTTTCTTTGATTTGGATTTTTTGAATTCCAAATCAAACTGTTGTAGAATTGCTATCCATTTCGAATACTTGCCCCCCAGCAACTGTCGCGACAATATATAAGTCATGGGGTTGCAATCTGATAAAATGGTAGTTTTTCTGAAGAGGACGTAGTGTCAAAATATTTGTATCGTTTGAACAGCTGCGAGGGCGAGCTTTTCAATGTAGGAGTATTTCATTTCCGTATCATTTATGTTTCGGCTTAAATAATATATAGGATGTTCAATTCCATTGTCTTCTTGAACTAGAACCATCGCTATGGTCGTATCTGCTGCAGCTGTAACATCCCTCCCTTAATAATAAATAATAAATAATAAGAACTAATAAAAATAATACAAAAATAATAATTAATAATAAAAAATAATAATAATAATAATAATAATAAATAATAATAAATAAACCACTTAATAAATAATAAATAATAATAACTAATAAAATAATACAAAATAATAAGTAAATAATAAAAATAATGAATAATAATAAATAAATCATAATAAAAATAATAAATAAATAAAAATGATAAGTAATAAAAATAAATAGTAATAACCAAAATAACAAATAATAATAAAAATAAAAATAAAATAGTAATAACCATAATAAAATAAGGAAATTATCAAAAAAATTAGCATGCCGACACTTGGAGGGTGGGCATGTGGCATGCAGACACATGGAGGGTGTGCATGTGGTTTCCCATCCAATGTTTTTTCTATTTAAGGAATGATGAGGAGGATGGAAGGGGTGGATCATTCTGAGGTTCCATCTCCATTCTCTTGGGAGAATGCTAAGACTTAGGAATACTCGCAGTAGTCGTGAGGGCTCGGGGGTGGCCAGTTGTAGCAGAATCCTGCACAATTGAGCCTCGGTTGGGAGGAGAGTCGTCCCCAAATCTTGTGGTCACTTCGCAGCCGGCAGGTATAATTTCACTAAAGAATTGTTTTCCTTTTTAACATTAATTTTAGTTTTACTTGTGCTGTTACATATGGTATCAGAGCATGTTTAACCCTTAGGGCCTATGGGCATCTGGAAAATTTCTTTGTTGGAATTTTTCTAACTTGGCTGGTTTTTAAGTTACAGGTTGATTACTTCGAAGAGGCGGCGTAAAATTTTCTTTATTCAATGCCTATTTATTGACCCCTGCTAGTCTATTTTCTTTGACTACTCCAAATTGGTTCCACATACTCTCTTTATTTCTGCTGTGTTTATTAAAATTTAGTGTAATTTATTTTCAATGTACACTTCTTGTTCTCATGTACTCTCTATTTTTTTTAATTAGTTTAACGTCCGTGGAGTTAGTTTAGTCTCTTTAAACTGGCTTAATAAATTTATGGATAAATTCATTCACTTATTTGAAATTATGTCGTGTTTCTATTTCTCATGTGTTTACAAAACTATGTGTGGTTTTGTAAATCCATGTCGTGTTTCTCCTTCCTTGTAAAAAAAAAAAATCTTTACTTTCTCACTATAAATTTCCTTTTTGTGAGATTCATTTACAGATTAAAAAAAAACCATATGTGGTTTTGTAAATCAATGTCTTGTTTTCTATAGTTGGTAGAGTATTTTACTTTGCTCTTTACTTTCACCTCAACCTTATTTCACGCCTTTAACTTGATTTCACCATGCTAGTAAATTATTTAAATAATTTTGTGGTAGATTGGTGCTTTAGTACATTATATCTGTAATGTTTATTTAGCATGCTTGGTTGTGGCGTGCCACTCTCAGAATTACTTGTTTGGGGTTGAAGGCCTTTGTTTGTAACTGTTTGAGATTTTTCTGTACTTGTTTGGGGTTGAAGGCCTTTATAAATTGGCTTCCAGGAACTTGACCAGTAAACCCATTTCTTGATCTGTTCCCATTCTCCTACCAGTTCCAGGCTTGCACTTCTAATCCATCTTATGTGCATTATATACGCTGGGCTAAGGGGTGTCCATTTACTGTTTCTTGTTGCGATGCTAATTTCTGTTGACATTGGTTTATAATTTAAACAATTTTGTGGTAGATTGGTGCTTTAGTACATTATATCTGTAATGTTTATTTAGCATGCTTGGCTATGGCGTGCCACTCTTAGAATTACTTGTTTGGGGTTGAAGGCCTTTGTTTGTAACTGTTTGAGATTTTTCTGTACTTGTTTGGGGTTGAAGGCCTTTATAAATTGGCTTCCAGGAACTTGACCAGTAAACCCATTTCTTGATCTGTTCCCATTCTCCTACCAGTTCCAGGCCTGCACTTCTAATCCATATTATGTGCATTATATACGCTGGGCTAAGGGGTGTCCATTTACTGTTTCTTGTTGCGATGCTAATTTCTGTTGACATTGGTTTATAATTTGTTTAATTTTAGGGTGTCATGGAATTCGCTTGTTTTTTATATTTTATGGTTAGCTTAAGGTCGATTAAATTGTTAACATATACAGTTCTCCAGTTTCATCCTTGTAAATTAGTGGAAACATTGATCTTAGTTACTATTTTAGTTTTTGGTATCCTACCGATTTTCTCCGACGATTGTTGCCAGAATGCTGGCTGAGCTGGCGTGTTGTATTGATATCGCTGTTTGTTTTTGCATTTTGGAGTCTACTGTTATATGATCTGATTTTTTTTAAGGTTGTAATGGATAAGGGTTTAAGTTTCGACTTCAGGTATTTCATTCACCGCGTTTCGACTTCAGGTATTTCTGAAACTTGTTTTAAAATAATGATTGAAACTATATACATTGAATCATTGTTCTCTGTTCAAGATAATTGATAAACACTGATATCATTATAAATACTCTAGTTGGTATTTATAGATTTATTATTGGATAAATTTTATGTTTATTTACTGAGGTAATGAGTTTAAAGCATAACTATAAATGGAGAAGGTCACATTAACCTCTGGACGTGCCGTGCCGATAATGCTTGAATTTTACAGATGTCGAATTTAAGTTGACAAGTGTATTTAAAGTGTCGTGCATAGACTCTTACGTGTTCGATTTAAGCAACCTAAAGATAATTCCAATTTTTTTTACATACTGACTGTCACGTTAAAATTCGATGATGATTATTTGTTTTAATGTTTATCATTTTAAGCATTATGTAAATTAAGAAATGTTATTTCGGAGAATAACATTTGTATAAATTTTTGTATGGTTAATATGGTCTTTTTCATACAAAATATAAAATTTGTCTTTTATACTATCTCACTGTTTAGGGAATAAAAAAATAGTTGGTATTCAGAAAGCGGAAAGTCATTATGCCAGACCACTTGTAAACTTTTTTCGTTTCAGTATGGAAGCTTTGAGGTGGGCTATCTCCCTCTTCAATTCGATGTTCCGTTCTCGCAGGTCTTTTGATTTCCTCTTAAAGGTCATTTAGGTGTTAAGTTCATCAAAAAATATTGGTGATAAGTTCATTTTTGGGCGTTCGATAATATTTGCTGAAGTGATATTTGCAACTTTGGAGTGTGTGTGCGTTGTGTTGTATTGTACTAACATGCTGTATTAATCAAAGGCTGCCCACAACTTAAAAAGTATAGACATATGGATTTTTTGGACTAATTGTGAGTATTTTGGTTATAGTTCATTATTCTATTCCAGTCATCCGTTTCAGATTTCATCATGTATTATGCCATTTTGTTTGGGAAGGAACTATTAATTTATTCCTAGCTCCTCATTAATCCTCAAAAACTATGTTAAACATTTGTATTGATTATTTCAACTCATGTTCGATTGTTTTGAAGAACAGTCTAAAATATTCCTCATAGTTCTGCTGATGGCTACTGGTTCTCTTTTTCCACTTTCTAAAAAAAAAAATCTGAGAGATAGATAAGCTAACAAGTATAGATAAGCTAACAAGTAATCTAGTCGCTCCCCAGCAGAGTCACCATTTTGTTATACGGGAATAGTGTCCACTCGGATGCTACTATTCCCACTAAGATGGGTGGCTATCTTAGAAACAAACAATCAAAGTCTACTATTGATTCCTTTTATGAAAATAGATGAGAGGAGAACCAAGAGGGCCAACCTGAGTCTTGCGCTCGATTTCCTCTCCTTCTTGATAGAGTTTTGCTACTTCTTCTTTGTTTGCTCAACTTCAAAAGGACCTGTAGAATCACAGCAACATACCACTATGCAAGGAACAAGGATATAAATTCATAAATAATGCAGGATCAGATGTGCATTAACCATATACAAGTATATATAAACAAGTACACAAGAATATGGAAGGAAAAAAGAATAGCTTTATTCAGATGAAAAGTAGCAAGAAGATTACAACGATGTGCTCTGACCCAGCATCATCCTCCAGCTAAGAAGCCCTTCTTCACCTCAAGCAGAGCAAAATCACCCAACACTGTGAATGTACACCAAAATACCAACAACACTTCTCTATAAGTTACAAAATTCCAGCCTCAGGATCTCTGTGATGAGGGATCCATATATAGATGATTACAGAGAGGTGAGTCATCTTTTGGAATCTTGATTAGTGTCTTCTCTTTGATAGTTCCTGCTTCCACTTGGAGAATGATGATCCCTTACTCATCCCTGGTCGAAAATGGGGTGGCAAGTGTCAGAGGGGAAGCTTCTGGAAGATTCCATGATCTTCCACCTCGCATTTTTGTCCCTGCCATTTGTCCATTCCTGACCATTGCACCCTACAGAGGAGCAAATCAGTATGCATCACACCCTGTACATTGGGAAGGTGATATGCGTCACACCCTCTGCATTGAGCTTTCAGTATGGTCTAGTTTTGACCATTTATAAGCAGTTTTCAGTGGAGAACTTCTGGGAGATGATGTAATCAGTTGACCTTGTTCCTTTAGGTAGTGAAGAAACACTTTTAGGGACTTAAGAACCCTCAGTTTATGGACATTTGTGATTGGGGTTGAAGTGCCCAAAAATGTCTATAAAACCAGGGATTTTCATTACTGTAATATTTTTAGGTTCAGTAACTTGATTCATATTCATAATAAAGTTTATTTTTGTAATTGTTGTATGGCACTATTGTTTGCATCAATTACTGAAATAAATGTTTTCAATTTTCAATTACATTTTTGTTGTATGAATTATTTTTTGGCTTTACCGTTATTGTTAAATGTTAATTGCTAGCCCATTTAAAATTCCGAAGAAGCTACCTTGGAGAATTAATCAGAAATGCACCATGAAAACTAGAAATTTTATAAGAACAAAAATTTATTTCTTTAGGCTAGCTAGTTATCTAAAAGTTTAGAGTTACAATCATTTTTTCTTTTCTACATGGCATTTTATTTGAACTACTTTAGTACTATAACATTAATTTCTCGTTCTTATACATATTTTTATTAGGAGTTGGAGCTATTTACAGTGAAGTGTATGGCAACTATTGATTAGACATTTAGATGTTTGTATTTGTTTTAACAAGGATTAGATCTCATGAACTATTTCCTTCGTCTATTTCCTTCATTCTAATTCCAATTCCTACATGCTTCTTTTCCTGTCCTTTTATCTTGCTCTCAATTGAGAGAGACTATTCTTTCCTTAATTTTTTCATTTTAATTCTTGTTTTTTCATCTTAGGATTCCTCTTCCCAAAGAGGTAAAGTTTAGAGTGGTTTGGCTGAGCTACAAAGTCATCTTAAGGATCATTCTCTTTCCTGATCAGCAAGGAGAATCGATTTGATGTCTCTTATCTGTTGGTAATTAAAAGACATACATTAAGACAATAGAGAAAGAGAAAAGGTAAATGGATCTAGTCTAACTAGTCAGAACTACAATTTCAACAGAAAAGGAATTTCTTTAAGTTCATGACCGGATGATATCCCTTAGAATGTTGAAAGGGTCATTTTTCCCGATGAACATTTTTGGTGCTAGAAGGAGGGCCTCGAGCTAGTTGTTCTATTTGAATTTTTGTTTTATCATTTTTTAACTAATGATGGATTCTTTATGCATTCCTACATTGGGCCATGCTTTAATATCATCTAAAGCTACCAGGGGCATGACCAAGAGCAGATTGAGTCCTTATCTAATTTGAAGTTCGACGGTGAGAGTAAATTTTATGCCTTAGATCATCTTTGTGATTTTGTAGACAAATGTGAATGTTTTAATATTATTCCTGACAATGAGATCTGTAGGATTTTTACTTTGAAATTCTAAGGACAAATATGCAAATGTATTAAAGTACTTCCAGTGAAGTCAATTCATTCCTGGAATTATTTTATGCAAGTATTTCTTAAAGCACATCAAAATTGTAATTATGATAATTTATGTTTATAATTAGATAATATTTTCATGTACGAAAATGAATCTTTAGAATATTTTTCTAATAGATTTTATCCACTTTGTTATAGATTTCATTTATGTGATTTACCTTTGATTGAACATTTCTCTTCTCTTGTTTCTTCTAATTCTAAAGATATAGAATTAAATAATGAACAATAAGACACATCTAATTCAATTATTAGTCTTGAATCAACAAATGATTTTACTGAGCCTGAGCTTAAGATTGAAATTAGATCACAACCTTTATTGTTGGAAAGTTGCAACACACATTTTCTGATTTCTGAAATGAATATTTCAAATATAAATACAGAATATGAAAATGTAATTTAACCAATTTCTAATGATTCTTGTGATAAACAAGTAGACCCAATAGAATCTAATCAAAAAAAAGTTTTAAATAATGAATATGTTAATCTTTCTTCTCTTAGGGTGAATACTGAAAATTCAAAACACATTTCTACAACTGAAAGAATTTCATTAAACCATAATTATGATAATACAACGATTTGTCAGAAAGTTGGAACATGTCGGCGGACCTGAGGCGACGACGCGGCTAGGGTTTCTGCGAACGGGATAGCAGAGCCATGGAGGCGAGGTAAGGAGGCTCGGGAGGAGAGGGGAAGGATCATTCAAACGCGGACGAAGATCAGTAAAGGTAAACAAAAAGGCGGGAGGGAGAAAGAAATCGGGTGGGGCCGAAGGGATCCATGGACGGAAATCAGGGGAGGGGAGAGATCCCCTCCTTCCGAAATGTGGTAGCAGGTGAAACCAGTGGAGGGGGGAAGCAAGGAATGCAGAAAGAGAATGACAGAGACGTACCAGTGCTGGGAAACCGATGGCAAGCAAGAATGGGAAACAGGTGCTTACCTAGGGCACAGAAAAAACCAAGGTACGTAATCCCTAACAATAAACTGGAAGATTACCGCTGCTATATGAAGGATCATGCATTGATCTGTAAGTTTATAGGGTTTTGGCCATCTAAAAAAGATCTAACAAAATGGATTCAACTAAGATGGAAGCCAAAAGGACATATAGATCTAAAACTAGGAGAAAAGGGCTTTTTTACAGTCATTTTTGCAAACCTAGAAGACAAGGAGAGAATATTCGAGGAGGGGCCATACTTCATGAACAATGTTGGACTATTTATGAGGCATTGAGAGGATAGATACAACCCAGATGCGGAGAAACTACTGGCAGCACCCATATGGGTCAGATTGTTTGGGTTACCAACGGAATTTTGGGACCCTGAGATATTGGAAGGGATTGGAAACTCGATCGGAGCTTTCGTCAAAGTGGCAGAGTCGACCAAAAGAGGGAAGTACACATCTTACGCTAGGATATGTGCGTACATGAACATAGCAGAACCCCTGCCGGAATATATAGAAGTGGAATACCATGATGAAATATGGCAACAACCGATAGATTATGAGCACATTCCCTTTAGATGCCAAAGGTTCCACGAGTACGGACATCTATACAGACAGTGCTCACAGAATAGAGAGGGGGAAGCAACAAGAATTCTGGAGGAAGAAAGAAGGAAAGCAGAAGGATCGGATATAGGTGAAAAGGGTTTCAAAGAAGTTCAGAGAAGGAAAAAACCAAGATCAGAGGGAAAAAGAGGACAACCAAAAGAAAAGGATATACCAGCTGAAAACCAGAACAAGTTTTAGGTCCTTCAGGATGAGGAAGAAGAAATCGAAGGTGGAAAGAAGGCAGAAGAGGATGATGAAAATGCACCAATGGAGATCATAGTTGAGACAACAGGTAAAAGTATAAGCCAGAACAGAGAAGCAAAAGTAGAGATGGGAGAAAGCCAGGAGAACATAGTGGAACAAATGCCGAAGGGATCAGACAATCGAAAAGATAATGGGACCGAAGAGGAAAGAATAATGAAGAAATTGCTTCAAGAATGGAAGAACCTAGATGAAAGATTCATACTGGAATCACAGAAACAACAATATAAGGAAGCGTTCCAGAAATACAAAGAGAAGAAAGGTTGTATTCCAGAGATCGGAACAGATCAAACAGGATCACAGGGAAATCAAAACCTGGGAATGGACGGTAGTGGCAAAGGGGGCAGAAAGAGAGGCAGACGAACAATAAATGAAATGATTCAAGCAGTGGGAGAAACACTAGTCAATTCAAGTAGAGTGATACCTCTGTCAGAGGTATTTCAACAACCTTCAAAAAGTTATAAATGATAATTACAAGCTAGAATATTAGGGGACTCAATAGTAAGGGAAAGCAGAGATATTTAAAGGAGAGATTGAAGAAGGACAAACCTAGGATAATGCTAATTCAGGAAACAAAAATGGATCAGCAACAGCTGCAAGAAATAATGAAAAGGATGAGACTTGAATATGAGGTAATGGTTCAAGATGCGGTTGGTTCAGCCGGGGGTCTAGAAATTATATGGAATCCTGAGGAGGTAATTTTTGAGAACTGGATTAGCCTCCATAGAATATTAACAGGTATGTTTAGGTTGACAGGAATGGAGGAAAGAATTCTTATTTCAGGGGTTTACTGCCCCCACTTACCCAGGGATCGGAAGGATTTCCTAAAGAATGTACAGGTAATAAGACGAATCATCCCTGGTAACTTATGGATAATAGGAGGAGATTTTAACTTGATTCGTGACTTAAGAGAGAAGAAAGGAGGTATAAGGCGACTAGATCAGAGCATGGAGGAGTTTAATGAGTTAATAACAGAACAGAGACTAGTTGATATTCCCACAACTAACGGTGTCTTTACATGGAATAATAGGAGGGGAGGAAAAAGCCAGATAGCTTCGAGATTAGATAGGTTTCTCTTATCTGAAAAAATATTGAACCGAGATGTATTCATAGAAATGAAAATCCTTCCAGGACTAGGGTTGGACCATTGGCCGATTCGACTAGAAATTGATATCAAGAAAAACAATGGTAAGAAACCATTTAGATTTGAGGTCTTTTGGCTCAGAAATCCCGATTTCTTACACAAAATGGAAGAATGGTGGACTCAGAGTAGAGTTAAAGGGAAAGGAAAAATGCATACCATTCAATTGAAGCTCAAGGAAATTAAAGGTAAAATTAAAAAGTGGAACAAAGAGGAGTTCGGGAACATCATGGAGGAAAAACATAAATTGGAGAAAGAAATGGAGGACATTCAACAGAGAATAATCTTGGAAGGAAGGGATGAAGAACGGAGTAAGGAGGAGGGCAGAATAATCAACCAACTGGAAGAGAGGAGAAAACAGGAGGAGATTATGTGGAGGCAAAAGTCAAGGATTAAATGGTTGCGCGAGGGTGAAAGGAATACAAAATTTTTTCATCAAGCGATGACACAAAACAGACAAAGGAACCGAATCTTTTCAATTAAAAATGTGGAGGGGGAACGGGTAATAGAACAGGGAGGAATTGAAAAAGTCCTAGTGGATTACCATAAAGAAATTCTCACTGAACCACAGGAGGCACGGGGAGAAGCAATTGATCATATCTGCAAGGAAATACCAAAACTCATAACAAATGAACAGAACAAGGCGTTGATGAGGGCAGCTACTATGGAAGAGGTTGAGGAAATTGTTATGAATATGAAAAAAGGAAAGGCTCCAGGGCCCAATTGGTTTACAGTAGAATTCTACCAGGCAGGTTGGCACTTCTTAGGGCAGGAAATCTTAGAAGCTGTCAAGGAATCGAGAATGAAGCAAAAGATCTGGCCAGGTATTAACTCGACCTTTCTAACCCTGATCCCTAAAAGTAATAAGTCGAAGGATGCTCAAGGATTTCGCCCAATAGCATTATGCAATGTCATTTATAAGATTATAGCCACCCTGATAGTGAAAGGATTAAAGCCTTTACTCCCGATTATCATCTCTCCAGAACAAACTGGCTTTGTTGAGGGGCGAAAAATACTTGATGGACTAGTAGTTACACAGGAGATGATTCATTCCCTAAATCAAAAGAAGTAGCGGGGAATGATGATAAAACTAGATCTATCAAAGGCCTATGACTGCTTGAGCTGGAGATACCTTAGAATGGTGCTTGAAGCATTTGGTTTCGAAAAGATATGGATTGAATGGGTCTACAACATGATCTCCACACCGATCTTCTCAATACTGGTAAATGGTATCCCAACGAATACCTTTAATGCAACAAGGGGAATAAGACAAGGAGACCCAATCTCTCCTTTTCTATTTATAATGGCAGCTGAAGGGCTTGGGAGAATTATCAAAAGAGAGCTAAGGGAAAACAGAATTAAAGGCTTAGAACCACGGGGAAACAATTTGGCAATAACGCACCAGCAATTTGTAGACGACATAATGCTATTTGGAGAAGTTTCTATAAAAGAGGTAAGGAATATCAAAAGAGTACTTGAAATATTCATGGAGGCTTCAGGAATGGAGATAAATAAAGAAAAATCATGTACATTTATATTTAACACCCATGATTCTATCAAAGCTCATTTATCCAGAACTTTAGGCTTCAGACAGGGGGATCTCCCCACCAAGTATCTGGGGAACTAGTTGGATATACACCCCACTTGGATGAAAAACTGGCAGGGTGTAATAGATAAAATAAAGAACCGACTGGCAAGCCGGTCATTTAGATCTTTGAACATAGCCAGTAGAATAGTCCTATTAAAATCGGTCCTGCAATCGATCCCTATCTACCCTCTGTCCATCAGAGCAGCGTCCAAAGGAGTGTGCACAAAATTGAAAGAAATATTCGGGAAGTTTGTTTGGGGAGGACCTAAACAATAGAGGAAATTGGCCTTAGTCTCATGGAAAAACCTGGTGAAAAGAAAAGAGGAAGGAGGATTAGGTATAAGGGATCCGGAAATCCTAAATAAGATTTTAGGAGCCAAATTATGGTGGAGATGGGTACAAGGAGGAAAGGATGTGTGGAAAAAAATTTGGGAAAAAAAATATAACATGCCGGACTCAATAGAAGGCAGACTGAGAATTGAAGAAGTCCCAAAAGGATACTCTATATGGGAATTGGCAAGTCAAAATAGAGACGTGGTCAATAAACATGCTTTTTGGGAAATCCACGAAGGAAGCAACGCCAAATTTTGGGAGGATGGATGGCAACAGAGAGATAAAATGTCAGAGATACAAACCTTACAAGAGATTCAACAGAAAGTGAAGAGGGCAGGTATGGAGTATGTTAGGGATTATTGGAAAAATGAAGAGAACAGTGGAATATGGAGGACTTGGAGGAAACTAGAGGAATGGTTTGAAAATATAAACCAAGAACTGGAGAAAATTTACACTAAAGAAGTAGAATTGAGAAAAATTAAAGCTCGACCAGGAATGGACATTCTCAGGTGGGGAAGATCAATGAAAGGAACTTTTACAGTAAAAGAAGCCTATTACTTAACAACAAAACAAGAAAGGGAAGATGGTGCAATGGATTGGAGAATAATATGGGAAGGAAAATGGTGGCCGAAAATCACAATATTCGCATGGCTGGTTAGTAAGGGACGGATTCTAACCTGGGATAAAATCCAGAAGAGAGGCTATTATGGGCCCTTGAGATGTAGCCTATGCAGCAGAGAAGAGGAAACCCAGGAGCACATACTAAATAATGCCTTTATGCAAGAAACTTATGGGAGAAGATCAGATCGCTTTTCGGGAAGACAATGAGAGATCCAAACAGCATTTAGAACACCATAATGCAATGGGGCAAAGGACAATTTCACAGCAAAGTAATAAGAAGAATATGGAACTTATCGGTAGGTTTTGTGATATGGTTCCTCTGGAAAGAACGTAATAGGAGGATTTTCAGGGGACAAAGCTATCAACCTAAAAGAATTTGGGAGGAGGTGTGCAAATCGATCAAAGAAACAGTTCTATCAGAGACATGGGAAGAGGAGGACTGGAGAATGAACGAAGAGGAAGGAGGAATAGTTTCCAACTTAAATATGGAATTTAGTATGATTTATCCCAAAAAAGAGAATAAAAGCGACCCTCAAGTTCAAAGTCCCAACCAATTCAGATATCCAGGAGAGCATTTCATAAAACTGAACTTTTATGGGGCGTCTAAAGGTAACCCTAGACCAGCAGGCCTAGGAGGTATCTTTAGAGATAGCAAAGGAAAAACAAGGTGGGTTTTCACGGAATGGGGAGGCGAAATGACGAACAACGAAGCAGAGCTCTGGGCGGTACACCAAGGATTGAGAATAGCAGTGAGAAACATATACATGAATCTGGAGATAGAAGGGGATTCACAAATAACAATAGGGATGCTGCGCAAACTAAAGGATGGAAATAGCTGGGAGAAAGTTGCAAAAAGCTGGAGGACAGCAGGCATTATTCAAGATATAGCGGATCTGTTAAACAAAATCGAATACAAAATAATAAATCATGTGAGACACAACAAGAATAGGGCTACGGACCTTTTGACTAATTGGGGGAGTAAAGAGGCGACCAACAGTTTGGACAGGAGCTGGCCATCATTGGAAGCGGATCAAAGCTGGGGTTAAAAACATAATTACCTAGGATCATAATGAATCAGTCACAGTTTGAAAGAGCGAGGATAAGACACCCGATAGGGATGAGCAAGCTGGCAAGACGGGCAATTAATGATCGACGGTGTGTCAGGCAGGTAAGAACAGACGGGGTTCAGGGAATGATTACCACGGGCAAATGGATCGGTGAGAAGGATCTCCGATCAAGACGAAGGGATGGCAAGGTATAGACGGAGGTCGGTAGAGGCTTCAGTATGTCAGAAACAAGACAGGGGAATGATCGCATGGGAGAATGGGACAGCAGAGCGGTAAGGGAGGTAAGGTATAAGCGCAGAAGGGGGGGAGGCATAAGGGAGAAAGGGTGGCGAAGAGGAACGAAGAAAACTGCATGCAGAGAAACAGGAGAGGGTGGCGATAATCAGCCACACATAGCCAGGAGAGAGGGAGGATTAAGGAGTTGAATTGAAAGAGTAGGGACACGGAGAAGGATACAAAGAAGCGAGGGAAGAATGGTAGCAGAAGGTAGTATGACGGCAAGCAGATGGATGAGGAGCAGGGTAGGAGAAGGGAACCATGGTCGAGGGAACCAGGATGCGAAGGGTAAAGGAATAATGGAGGGGGATATAGAGCAGTTTTATATACCAGTGTATGATGATTCAGAGAGCAGGAGCGAAGATGTCGAAGCAGAAATTGAGAAGGTAGAACAGGGGACTGGAAATCGCGGACGAAATGGGAGAAACACAGGAAGTAGGACCATGAAAAGAGGAAGGGAGGAAGCTGAAGGAAGTCAAGAACGGGAAGCTGAGGAAGAGAGCGGAAGACGGATTCGAGGGTGAGGTTGATGAGGTAGGGGAGGCCAGAGGAGGCGGGGAGTAGCAGAGGGAAGAAGCAGACGGGGTCGATGCTGCCGAGAAGGCACGGTGGAAGATGGGGAGACCAGTGCTAAAGGGGCAGGTAGGAAGGGAAGGAAAACTATTGGGACAAAGGTTTAGGCAGCTGAGAAAGCCTACAACGAGAAGACAAACCCGAAAATTAGAAGGATAATTGAGCATTGGGAGGAAGAGGCAATACAGGCACAGTCTGAGGAGGAAATGGAGGACTGGGTGTATCTCCTGTCGGATCCAAGACATACTCGTGGCTGAATGACATTATATAAACAGTCTCTGCACTTATATTGGGTAATGAAGAGGCTTATGGCCAAGGCTATGGAGCAGATAGCCTTGGAAATGGCTGAATTATCACAGGGGATCCCAAACCTGAAAAAAGAGCTGAAGAACATCCTAATCACCCTACTCATGCAGGACAAGAGGCTGGAGGATATTCAGCAGCAGCTAGAGGCAAGTGGCTTGGTAATCAAGAAGGAGAAGGAGCAACAAGAAGATGCAGGAAATCAATGAAGAAAAGGCATGTTTTTTTTGAAGAATTTAAAAAGTGCAATTCTTAGTTTCCATTAGCTATGTATAGGAACTCTGTGAATTTTTACTTGCAGTCATATGACATTAGTATCAGATATAAGGCTGATGTTTACAAATCCTGGAAAGATAGACTGAAAACTTTTTATTTTTGGTTAGCAGTCAAAAACTACAGGTGGTCAAGAAACCCGGTTTCCCCTCGGGGCGGGTTGAGACCACCTTAAGATTGTAGTGGTTTCAATTTTGTTAATAGAAAATGGTAACTCCCCAGCTTACAAAAAAAAAGATAATACAATGATTTGTCAAGATGACTCTTTTCAGCCAACATTATATTTTGGTAGTTGTTATTTTCTTTATCGTGATATATTTTCAGATCATATTTCATTAAATAATGACCATTTTAATCTGTTGGTTGAAATCAAGTTTATCACTAGTTCTAAAAATTCTGAAATTATTGCTCATCCAGATGATAATTCTTTAGTCATCAACGATGTTTCGAAATTTTCTTCTCTCACATAGTACAGATCAACCATTTGATTTCCAAGAGAAGGAGGTAATTTATGATGAATACAGTGATGATGATGACAAAGATTTTTATCCTACACAAACTGCACTAATTTTAAAAATCAATTTCTCTCATGGAGATTCACATGCTATGATTTTGTCTTGTATTTTTTAACACAAAATTTATCCTGAACATTTTGATGAGTTATTTTTGCAGGTTTCTAATGCTTTTCATTATGATTTTATTTTGGAAACTAGCATCTATAACATTTTGTTGGAATACCCTTTTAGTGGCAATTCGATCACTGAATTTAATGATAGGTTCCAGAGTTTCCCTGTAACATTAGGTTGTAATTTTAATGTCCATAGCAATTTGGTTATGATTGCTTTCTTTCGATTCTTTTGTTATGTTTTATGTTTTGATTTTTTATGCAACCATGTTCAATATCTTAGCATTTAAGACCCTCGAGATACATTAGCTAAAGACAATGAATATGTTATTCGAAATTTTAATCCTGAATACCAAAAAACTTTTATTTTTCAAATTAATTTGTTGTTTATTTCATTTCAATTATCTCATTGTTGAAAAAATTTAACTCTTGAGAGTGTTCCCTCACAATATACCTTGATACCTTCTCTTTTGGTTAGTTTTGAATCTCTTACAAATATACATCCATACTTTTATGATCTGTTAGATATTTTATTGGAGACAAATTTCCAAGAGAGATGGTTTTCAAATAAGTTGTTATTTCTACATACTTTAGTTTTAGATGTATATTATATTTATTTTTGTTAAATTTTTGTTGATTAAATAAAAAGATGATTTTAAACATTATTAAGAAATACATGGAAGAATATGAAGATCCAATGAGGTAAACTGATTATTAAATTCTTCTAGGTATGCATTTGCAATTTTATTATCATCTATTTATGTGTTTGTTCGATTTATTCTTAGTTTTTCTTTCTTATATTTTGTTTCTTTTTTTGTAGATTTTGGTTTGATCCAGCTTTTCTGAATAAGACAATTGTGATAAACATAAATTATAAATGGAGCATCTTTCAAGCCTTAATAAGGGAGATTTTCTTAACTTGAAATTTTTCTTATCATTTTTGTGATATGTTTTAAAGCGAGATTTGAGTAAGGAAATACATCTTTGTTAAGCTCTCAAATGAAATTGTTAATCGTAACTCTTCATTGGTTAGTTTTTAATAAACTCATGAATAAGAAAACTCATTTTAACAAGACACATTTTACTTGACAAATAGGTAGCAAGATCTTAATTCTGTATGTCAAGATATTACTTTTATCTTGTTTGAGTAGTTTTGATTTCATGATATTTCTTGCAGTAGTTTGCTTTTATCTTTCATTTGATTGTGTTTCTCTTTTCTCCTATTTTCAGATCTGATTTCACAACATTTCATTTTGTTTCCCTTTGAAAATCCCCTTGGGTTCTTTTGGTGATATTACCAAATCTTTTAGTTGAAGGGATTTTTTCACATCTATCTTTGGTCTGATACATGGGAAATTTTTACTCTTAGTTAATAAAATTCATTGGTAAAAGGAAGAATATCAAAATAATCATCAAATTGTTATCTTTCATATTTAGATTTGAAACTATTATTGTGTTTCCTTTTCATTTTGATAATATCACTTCATAATATAAGAGAATTCTATTTTGCGACAACTTATATTATAAATAGCTCTTGTTAAAGCAACACAAAGGAACATATAAAAGTTTAGTATTTTTAAACTCTTCCATGTCATCCCAATCTCTTAAGGAGAATAATTTTCTCCCCATTTGTTAACAAAAATTATCAAAGCGTAAATTAAAATTATAAAATATGTGAAAGATAGGGGGTCTCTGTAAAGAGCTAGCCTACCATCATCATGGGTCTTGATGGCTATGGCATTGTCGTATCTCGTTACCAAGCCAGGATAATGGTTCACAACACTTCACTGTAAGACAAGAGGTCTCATCACGAGTTGACTTGTTCATGACTATCAATGCTTGTGAATGGCATTGTCGTATTTGGTCACTAAGCCAGGACAATGACTTTTAGAGTTTTAATAAAATAGGCTTCCTTTGAAATATTTAAACGTAGATGTGATATTAACATTTCCTTTGGTCTAAGAGGTAACCCTATCGAGGCTATGGATTCCTTCTGGCAATAGTGGCTCCACCTATGACAATGAGAGTTCAACCTTTTCTACTAAACACAATTGTACACTTTTGTTCTTTAGTTTAAGCCGTCATCACTTAAATAATTGTTGTAACATGAATCTTATAATCCATATTAGAGATACACAAAATTATAATATTTTGATATCTGTTATAAGAGATTTGATTGAACATATGAATCCTAGCACTTTGATTGATTTGAGTTTATTCCTTTTTCCTTAGAGTTTCATCATTTTTCAGAGATAGTTGGTTCTCCCCAGTGTGTCACCATTGTTGTGGTAGAAACACAACCCTCCCATTATTGAGTTAATTTTCACTATCAGTATCCTTTAATTGAATGGTTGGTCATATTACTATTTTATTTTGAGAGTTTAGATTACTTCAATGAGTTTGATATGTTTTTATCTTCGTATCATAACTCATTGGATCTCATTTGGACATTTGGTTTGTAAATGGCACCTAATTTTCGATTAGATATTTTTCACTCTCTTGGCCTAATGATATGTATATAATGTATTTTACCTTTTTGTTTTATAGGTTTTATTTCTTTATTTTTACTTTTATTTGTAAAATATTTATGTATATTTGTAGATAGTATTTTTATTTTTATCTCTTAAATAGACCACGAGACCAAGTTTGTTTTATTATATAGTGGCTATAGTTTCATTATTTAACAAACCAAGTGGCTTTGGCTTTTGCTAGATTATAAATCACTTATTATTAAAAATGTCTTTATTGTAAAGCCTTTCATATTATAAAATAGTCATATAACATAGTCGAAGGCTTAGAATGAGTGGATGTAGTTTAATCCTTTGTAATACATATCGGGCCTCTGTAGCTTTTACATTGTTAAAATCTATGATATATCACTCCGTTGATACTATGATATCCATGCTGCTCTGACCTACGATATATCGCTCCACTGATACTATGATAAACATCCATCTCTAATATCCCAATGCACTTTCCCCTCTGACTTAAGTTATTGCCAGGCTTCAATATGCCTAACTAGATATGGTATTAATTCTGTTCTATAAAGATATCACGCCCGCACCATATCAGAGCTTCCGTATGTAACCACGTTAGAAATTCCCAATATCCGAAAATGTCGGACATACCTTTTCGCTTGTCACCTGTCTGCCTACGTCATCACCTCTAGACCCGATATGGTTATAGAATTGGTTTAATTGTAATATCGGCTTCACACATTATATCGTGACTTTTTTTTTTGGCACAAATCCTTTCCTTTGATATCTGTTAAGCTATGGATCTAATACAAATATAAACCATGGCTTAATTCAAAGATTAAGTCCATTACATTGGATGTTTATCGTAAGATTATTGCGTGACTTGCTATATTAATTGAAAAGCCATTGATATTTTATTGTTTTGACAAGAGGGTTTCTGATTAAGGTCAATATAAAAAAAATTTAGTTTATTACCAATGAAAATTCCCTAGGAAGGAAAAGTGATATTATAATAAAAGAAAACTTTAGTTTCAATTGTTCGACGACTACGAACTCTTCGGAACAAACTGGAGACAAGCAAGATTATTCTTATCGTTGGGCAGGCTAAATTGAGATTTTTTTCTTAATTGTACCATTGGTATTTTTCCAGACCGTAACCAAAGAAATCCTTATGTTTTATTGTCTTTGCAGTTAACTCAACTATGGAGAGATTTGCGGAAATTTATTTTAGTTATAATCATGTATAAAAACCCATTGTCAAGCTGAGTTTAGGAGGGATTCAAATCTAGGAGAAGAGGAAGAATAATTTAGGAGCTTTCAATTTGTTTGTAGAGGAGTTTCAGTGCTCATTTGCACTATTGTAGTAGGATTGAAGTCTTCTTTGCAGATAGACATTGAGTTGCTGGCAGTAAGGGATTTGCACTACTGTAATCTTTTGAGGTTCTGTAACTTGATTCATATTCATAATAACGTTTATTTCTATAATTGTTGTATGGAACTATTGTTTGCATCGATTACTGAAATAAATGTTTTCAATTTTCAATTACATTTCTGTTATATGATTTATTTGTTGGCTTTAGCACTATTGTTAAATGTTAATTGTTAGCCCATTTAAAATTATAATCAAGCTACCTTGCAAAATTAATTAGAAATGCATCTTGAAAACTGAAAATTGCATAAGAACAAACATTTATTTCTTTAGGGTGGCTAGCTATCTAACATTTTAGAGTTATAGATGTTTCACTTTTGTACATGGAATTTTATTTGAACTACTTTAGTACTATGACATGAATTTATCGTTCTTACACATATTTTTATTAGGAGTTGGAGCTATTTATAGTTAAGTGTCTAGTAACCATTTATTAGACATTTAGTTGTTTTTATTTTTTTTAACAATGATTAGATCTCATGAACTATTTCCTTGGTCCATTCCCTTCATTCCAATTCCAATTCCTACATGTTTCTTTTCCTATCATTTTAGCTCGCTCTCGATTGAGAGAAATACTATTCTTTCCTTCAATCAAGATATGTCTAGTATAATTTCATCATAGGTTAAGTTTTTCATTTTAATTCTTGTTTTTGCATCTTAGAAGTCCTCTTCACAAAGAGGCAAAGTTTAGAGTGGTTTAGCTGAGCCAGAAAGTTAGCTTAAGGATCATTCTCTTGCCTGATCCACAAGGAGAATCAATTTGATGTATCTTATCTTTGGTAATTAAAAGACACACCTTAAGCCAATAGAGAAAGATAAAAGGTAATTGGACCTAGTCTAACCAGTTGGAACTATCAGTTCAATGGAAAATGAATTAATATAAGTTCCTAACTGGGTGGTCTCCCTTATAATATTGAAAGGGTCATTTTTCCCGATCAACAGTAGTGTAACATGAGTTGTATAATAGTTTGAGTGCACATTTGTTGTATGAGTTAGGAGATCAATCCTTGGGAATTGCACAAGTAAATAGGAGGAAATTCCTATCTTTTAGGGGATAATTTTATGAGGAATTTTTCAAGGAAATAAGAGGCTTGAGGAGAAAATAATTGGATAGGTGTTGGCTAGTGTTTGTCATTAAGTAGAGAGAACAATTATTGTAGAATTGAGACTTCTGTGATCTGTCATAGTTATAAGTATAGCTTCAGCGTGAATCACATAAAAATGACCTTTGTCGATGCGTTTTGAACCAACTAGTGTGGTTCATCGTCAGGACAAGTTGAAGATACAGATCTGGCCTGGCAGGTTAAATAGACTGAGTCTACTCTGCTCAGTCTATTTAACCTGCCAGGCCAGATCTGTATCTTCAACTTGTCCTGACGATGAACCACACTAGTTGGTTCGAAACGCGTCAACAAAGGTCATTTTTATGTGATTCACGCCGAAGCTATACTTATAACAAGAACAATTATTATTTTACATGTTGTACTCACAGTTGGAGTAAGCAATTGTAATAGTTTCTCTATTCAATTGATTAATGCAAAGTGGATTGAAAGGTTTTTCCCAATTGGGTACCCCTAAAAATCACTATGTACATGTGGTTTTGATTGTTGCATGTGTATGCATGCTGTTCTAAATTGTGATTACCATTCCACAGATAAGTAGCGTAGAATTGTGTCTCATATTTATCAGTTTAAAATCTTGAGCAGTTGCAATTTCTATCAAATTTCTACATAGGTGGTGACCCCAGAAAAGAAGTAGGAGATCCTAGAGTCAGAGAATCTAAATAATTCTTGCATGACATTAAGCCACCCTAGAAGTGGTGGCATGGAACCCAATAGATAGATGGAGGCAAAGAAAGGGAGAACCACTTGGGAAAAAGATGATGGAGGCCTTGAGTCTATAGGTTGGAGGTTATTAGATTTTGGTACCTTGGCCAAATGAAGACAATGCACCTTACACTCACACATATAAGTGTCAATTCAGTTTGCATATATTATTGTTTAACTATTTAAATATATGCATTTTAGATTAATTTATTAGGAATAAAATACATTTAGGCATACTATTAGTTATATGAGCATGTTTAAATAAATTATGAGTAGTTGTCATAAATTATGGATCAGAGATCTTAAGGAATTCCCAGAAACTAGTTTCTAAGTATTAAGAATATTGTTTGGTGCTCCGACATGGAAATTTATGTAATTCTGATAACATGGGACAAACACTCAAAAAGAAACTTGTTTGACTATGAAACAAAGTTCATGTATAAGATTATGATATGATATGATGGTTTCATAACAAGAAATGTGTACAGGAACAAGAATTAGTAACACTACTATCACACATTATTTTGTCGCATCTAGGCAAATGATGGTAAATCTAGATCTTTTGCTATCTAAAGAACTATTGCCATCAATACATGAAGTATATGGAAGAAATACCTCTCCATGAAAGATAATAATCCTAGCTTAATTCCTTAGAAAACCTTATTTTGGAGATCGTCACATGCTTCATCTTTATGACCTGTGATGACACAACTTATATATCTGATGCCATTCATCAACATCACATCTCACTACACTATAGGGTTTGTTGATATTTTAAAATGGGAAAAAAATAAAAAGGGTCACAAAGTTTCCATTCTAGAAGCCTCATGGAGGTACCTTTCTTATTAGTGATGATATGGACTCGAATCCCTACACAAATGGTTGTCATCCCTATCATACTAGATCCTATCCCTTCCATTGTGGATCTAATTACTACCTATGTGGATCTCAAACTTCCTATTGGACAATTGGTATTGTCTGGATGGATAGTGGATGCAAGTGCGTTGGCACTAATGTTAACAATCATGCTAGGAGATGTTTTGGGCAGTTGGAATTGTCTGACTATTGGGAGAAGTGTTGGCATTGATGGAAACCAAACTAGCATTGATGCTTGTCGCAACAAATGATTGGCTTTGATGTTCCCTAGCCTAGCTGTGATTGTAATTTGGCTAGCATTGATATGAGCCCCACTGATGTGTCAAGCTTGGGGGGGTCCCATGGTTGCTATAATGCTCTATAGATAATCATCATAGTAGCAGAATTATTAGAGAAGCCATAAAAAGAAGACTATGGTGGTTAGGAGTCCAGGGATCTAGGAAGAAGAAAAAGAGCCAAGGTGGAAAGAATGGCATAAAATTTGCAGCCATTTTTCAGGTAGCGGATGGGCTCAAAGACTGCATTAGACCATCTCTAGTAGAAATTGTTATGAATAAGCTTTCCACCAGTATATGGAAATCTTGAAATGGCCATCGGGATCAAAATTTCTTGATTGCCAAAGTAAGAAGCTTTAATTCCTTAAGAGGAGACCGAATATCAGAACCTTGGAGCAAAGGATTGATCGGAGCAGGCTTTATCGTAGGATGAGGCCATCAGAATATCACAACCATGAAGCAAAGGAATGATCAGAACCTTGGAGAAAAGGTCATATTAGAACCTCAAAGTAGGCTATATCGAAGGATGAGGCCATTAGAATATTGAAACCTCATAGTAGGAAGATATCAAAATATTGGAAGGTTGAGGACATCGGAACCTTGAAACTTCGTAACATTCGAATTTTGAGAAGTTACAATACATGGAGTTGCCGATATTGTTAAGAGCGCTAAGGGATGTGGAGAAGTATTAAGAAAGGTTTTCATTGAAAAACTAAGGCTTGACATGACCCATTTATCTCTCCTCTAGTAGGACAAATGGTAGTAAGTGATTGGCCCTGAGGAGCTACAGTTGCAGATGACGTCCTCATGACATGGCTGAACGAAGGACACATGGAATCTAGATTCGGGAATATCAAGTGGATGAATGGGACAATGATTCGGATTTAAACAGGAACACAAAAAATTATAGATATAACCATAAATACAGAGATGTAGCAGCAATAACAATTCATTTCGTTAATACCAAATACTCAAATATGCTTACAAATAGAATGGAAATAAGACTAGCTTAGATGATGGTAGCTTATCTATGAGAAGAGATGTGGCAGCTACATGCCTCTAAACTAAGTTACAATGAGGCTCAAGGGCCTTTTTATTATTCAACAATAAGAGAAAACCGTAAACAACCAGAACCCTAACCCGAGGAGATGTAACACCAAGAGTTTATGGGCTATGTTGGGGTTAGTTTGGTAGCCAACTTCCCGAGGTTGTAACTTGGTCATATTATCTCTGTTTGACATGTATGATACCTCATTGAAAAGATATCTCTAAGGAATACAATTCGAAAGATCTCTCTAGTGTGAGATGTTTTGCAATGTCGGATGTGTCCAGTAATGGTGGAAAGTATGGCCGAAGGAGATCCACATTGAACACTGGGCATAGGCCAAGGAATGGGGGAAGGCTGAGCTCAAAAGAATTATGTCCCACAACCTTGGTGATGGTGTATCGTCCATATCAAATCAGGTGAATCTTGTGGTGGGGCAGAACAAGGAACTCCTTCTGCAAATGTAGCTAGACTTGGTCACCCACATGGAACTTGTGTGGCACCTAATGCTGATCATGTCACTGCTTGTACCTAGAATTGGCTTTGTCTAATACATCATCGACTTGTTGGCAGATTTGTTGAATGTGTTCAATGAAGCTATTTACCTTGTCAGCTCCGAACTGGACATGAGCCGAATATGCCTGAGTCGCTGCAAATGGTATGGCCACATCAGTGGGACATAGTGGTTGGAATTCCAAGCCCACCTGAAAAGGGATGTGCTCAATCGAGCTATGGAGAGCACAATTATCGCTGTGTTGGACATAGGGGAGGCTCTCATCCCATGTGCATGGATGCTTTAAGTTGTACATACACAATATGTGTACGATCATCTTATTGATGACCTTTGTCTAGCCATCAGTTTGGGGATGGAAAGCTGTGGACTTAGTGAGCTTGGTGTCCATGTTACAAGTGTATTTGGGCACATCACTCTCAATGATCAGATCAGTGTAAAAAGGGTCTATCAAACTCTAATTTAGTTTCTACATGCCCTAGACATGCCGCCTCATTGAGTGCTTTCATCCATGAGAGTTTCCTGACTTCAAACCCTGCTGATGTGCTTCCTTGGGTCACCAGCGCACCCCTAATCAAGGGTACGTGCTCTACAGAGCAGGGAGGCCCATTCAAGGCTATGTTGCAGAGAACCTAAGCCACTCAAGCCTGCACTAGGTGAGAATCCTCGAAATGTTCATTGGATCCTAAGTATATTCCTCCTTTTTAGAGCCTTTTAGAAGGAACCCAACTCATATCCTATCAAGATGAGCTCGACTTAGGATAGCCTTGGATCACCTAATCCTCTATCCTCTCATCCCTTTGAACATGGAAACTAATCACCCAAATATGGAAAAACATTCAATTCCATATTAATGACAAGACCACTTGCATTCATCTATAAATTGGTCTCCCATAATAGAGCCAAGAGCGCTGGGATATTATAGAGAAATATTGTTAGTTTAGAGACTTGAAATCATTGTCAAAGTAATGTTATGTTGCTATTGGCGTGATGAGGGCTTGGACTAAGCTGGATGGGTGACACGAGATCGAACCACATTGGGTGTAACTCCTCCTTCTATCAATCAATAAAGTTGTTTGTTCCTTTTCCAATACTTTTGTCTATATCTATTATGAATGTATGTTCAAATGTTGTCGATTCCATTTGTATACAATAAATAGATCATATGCTTTTATTGTTGTCGTATTTTGTTTATGTTGGAAGGTACCAATTGAGTGAATTTAGTTTAAGAGGGAGCGGCGAGAGAAACTCAAAGGAGATCAAAGGAAGTGAAGGATCACAAGTAGGTTCTTTTATCTTATCTGTTTATTGTAGGAAAAGGTTAAACATCTTCACTTCAGTTGTTCTAAGTGTAACTACCCACTTAGGGAAGATATACTTATCCATAGGTATAAATTTTGTATAACAGTCCAACATCGACCAGATATTGGACCAAAATGTACTAAGGAACATGTTGTCCTGATATGAGATGATAGTTCGTGGGATCCCAAAGTGTACCCACACTCATTCAAAGAAGAGTTTAGCAGTGGCTTCTGCTATGAAATTCTTCTTGCAGGCTGCCATAATGGCCATCTTCAAGAATCTGTTGACGACCACAAAAACAAATTCGTTGCCATGCTTAGTAGAAGGAAGGCCTGACATCTAATCTATGGAGATTGATTCCCAAGGTTGACTAGGAGTAGGCAATAGAGTATAAAGGCCTTGCTTCTTGATAGTCAGTTTGGCAATGACATGGCCAACATAGGATATGATGTAGTTCCTGACATCCTGTCCAAGATTCAACCAATAGAGATACTTCTGCAGTACTGCCACTATTTTCTCAACCCCAAAATGCCCAGCGGCTTGACTGTAGTGCACTTCCTAGATCATCTTGGCACACTCTCTTGAAGGAACACAAAGGTGTCCCAGGTGGAATAATAAAGCATCCTTGAGGTGAAAATATAGAACTTGCTGACCCGCTAAGAATGTATGGTATGTGTGGCTGAATTATGGGTTGCTTTTGTATGGAAATGGCCAATCAGAAGTCTCATGCCCACAAGAGTTGAGCACGGTGGTTAACGCCATGATCGGTGGTGTGCTGAGGAATTCTACAACATTATGGGTGCTTCCCTTCTTGCACTTGATATTCAAATGGAATTGTTGTAGGTATGTGGACCACTTCTGATGGCGATCATTCTGCAACTTCCCTTGTGTCTGTATGAATTGCAGGTATTGGTGTTCTATGTGGATGACTATTTCCTTCCCCAAAATATAATGCTTCCATTATCGTTAGGCCTGCACAATGGAATACATTTATTTTTCATAAGTGGGATAATTCCATACTGTGTCTGAAAGTGTCTCAGTGTGATATGCCACTGGATTCCCCTGTTGAGTAAGGATCGCCCCAATAGCATAGTCAGAGGCATTTGTCTCGATCTCAAATGGTTGTTGCAAGTATGGTAATGTGAGCACTGGTGCAGAGCAGAGGAAATTTTTTAACTCTTTGAATGCCTTCTATTGAGATTAAAAAAAAAAAAAACTTTTGCTCCTCCCTTGGTGACTTGACTCAAGGGCCAAGTGATGAGAGAACCCCAACATGAACCTACAGTAGAAATTGGCAAGACCTAGAAAGCTCCAGAGCTCTGTTAGAGTGGTTGGGGCTAGCCAATCCTGAATGACTTGGATCTTGGTTGGATCCATATGCACCCCTCATTCATCAATAATGTTTCTCGGATACTGAACCTGGGTCATGCCAAAAGTTCATTTCTTGAAATTGGCACACAGCTTGTGTTGCCGCAGTGTTTGGAGAACCTGTTGGATGTGGTGGAGGTGCTCTTCCCAACTCTGGTTGAAGATCGATATGTCATCCAAGTATACCACTACAAATGAGTCAGTTAATGACCACAAGATGTCATCCATTAGCCTCATGAAGGTTGCAGGCACATTCGTCAACCCGAAAGGCATAAAAAACCATTCGAAAAGGCCTTCCTTGGCTTTCAAGATAGTCTTCCACACACCAGAGGGTTCGATTACTACTTGGTGATATACATACTTCAATTCGATCCTGTTGAAATATTTTCCCCCCTTGAGTTGGTCCATAAGGTCATCAATCCATGGGATTGGGTACCTGTTCCAAACAGTGATCTTGTTTAGCGCCCAATATTCAATACAGATGTTATGAAACTAGCTCACAAAATGATAAATCAACGACTTAGAAATAAGCCTCTTCGAGGGGACAACCTCCTTTACATTACACAAATGAACAATCATTGGATGATACAAATGACAAAACCTCCTTTCTATATATAGGAGTTTAAGGGGTCACAATATAACCAAAGCCAACCTAACAATAATAATATAAGGGCAAAAAAATAACAATAGTGGGCTTCTATTGGCCACAATAGTAACAATATGGGGGCAATAGGGGCACAACAATAACAATAAGGGCTACAATGACTATAGTAATGGGGGAATCACTACTATTATAGGGACCTAACATGCCCCTCTCCTTCAAAAAAGTGTTGTCCTCAATGCTTGAGTAGTTATGGATGCTTCTATATAAAATTTCCATCCTCCCATGTGGAATCTTCAGTGGGTAAGTTCTTCCACTTGATGAGATACTCCGAAATTGATCGATTTCGTAGCTGTCGAGTTCTTGTTTTTGTGACTTCTTTAGGTTCCAATATGATTTTTCTTTCCTCATCAAGTTCTAGAAATATTGTTTGAATTGGGAGCTTGTCACCTATAATCTTCTTTAAGCATGAAACATGGAAAACTGGGTGCACTCGGGAAGCTGCAAGAAGTTCTAATTTGTATACCATAGTACCTATCTTTTGCAACAACTTGTATGGACCATAATACTTTGGTGATAATTTATTATCCTTCTTAGCTTGCTTGAGGGACATTTTTTTATATGGTTGTAGCCGTAGGAATACCCAATCACCTACACCAAAACTTCTTTCGCTACGATGTTGATCTGCCTGCCGTTTCATTCTATTCTATGCCAAAGTGAGGTTATCCTTTAAGAGTTGGAGAACATGTTGTTGATGCTCGATGTGATCTTCCACTGCTTGAACCTTAGAATTTCATCTTAAATATGATGTGATGGATGGTGGATGATATCCATAAAGTGCCATAAATGGGGTCACTTTTGTTACAGTATGGAAGGAAGTGTTATACCACCATCAGCCAAAGGAAACCATTTAACCCATTGTGTCCGTTTATCAAATACAAAGCAATGAAGATATCCTTCCAAACATTTATTTACTATCTCAGTTTTCCCATAAGATTGAGGATGATAAGATGAGCTATGAGCTAATTGAGTACCAAGACAAGAAAATAATTGTCCAAAAATTTCCAGTGAAAATGGGATCTCTATCACTTACAATAATCTTTGGGTTTCCATGTAGCTTTTGAATTGTTTCCATAAATGCCATAGAAATTGTACTCACTTTAAATGGATGTGATAATGCACAAAAGTGTGCGTACTTGGTAAGTCTATCAACTACCACCATCATGATACTCTTTCCCTCAGACTTGGGTAAACCTGTGATAAAATCCATTGAAACCTCCTCCAAACGTTGGCTTGGAATGGATAAAGGTTGTAATAGACCTGGTGTCTTAATTGTTTCAATTTTATTTTGTTGGCAAACCAAACATTCCACCACAAACTTTTGAAAATCTGATTTAAGGCCATCCCAAAAAAATTCCTTCTTAACCTTATGGTAATTTTTTAAAAATCCTGAGTGCCCTCCTAAGGGAGAAGTGTGCAATTCCATAAGAATCTTTTGTTTTAGCTGGGAATTCTTACAGAGGTATAAGCGACCTTTGCACCATAACGAATCATTTTACCAGCTAAATGTATCAGACATACTGGAATCTTGTTGTAATTTTTGAATAAGTGCCCACACTTCTTCGTCATTCTTCCATTCCTCCCTTGCTTTGTTTATCCAATCTGGTTGGATAATAGAAATGGCGCACAACAATGCTTCCACATCCTCATCCTTTCTTGAGTGCATCTGCCACCACATTTTGCTTTCCCTTTTTTGTAGATGATTCCAAAGTCATAACCCAACATATTTGTGACCCACTTTTGTTGCTCTTCAGAGGATAATCTTTGTTCTAAGAAGTATTTAAGGCTATCATGATCCGTTTTTACCTTGAAGTGTCTTCCCATTAGGTAGGGTCACCATTTCTTAAGTGCATGGAGTATTGCCAACATTTCCTTCTCATAAATAGCTTTGTGTAAATACTTTTCTTTGATTGGATGACTTTCGAAAGAAATTGGTCTTTCTTCTTGCATTAGAACAGCACCAATTCCATTTCCTGAGGCATCACATTCCACAATAAATGTTTTTGTGAAGTTTGGTGTAGCTAAGACCGATTCTTGGCACATTTCCTCTTTAAGATCTTGAAAGGCCTTCGTTACATTTGGAGTCCATGAAACTGCATATTTCTTCAATAATGTTGCTAGAGGTGTTGCTATTCTCCCATAATTCTTAACAAACTTGTGATAATACCCTGTCGACTCGAGAAATCCTCGTAGATGCTTTATGGATGTGGGATTTTCCATTCCTTAATGGTTTTAATTTTTCTAGGTTCTACCTTAACTCCTTCATGAGATACAATATGACCCAGATATTCCACCTCTTGTACTCCAAAGAAACATTTGGATCTTTTGCATATAATTGTTTCTCCTCCAATAGTTGTAGCACCCTGTCAACATGTTCAACATGATCCTTCCAAGACTTGTTGTAGATTAGTATATCATCAAAAAATACTAACACAAATTTTCTAAGGAATGTTTGAAAATTGAATTCATCAAACCTTGAAATGTTGAAGGTGCATTGGTAAGGCCAAAAGGCATGACCAAAAATTCATAATGACCCTCATGAGTTCTAAAT